>JAOVVB010026393.1:0-47356 GCA_028570985.1 Heterobranchus longifilis | reverse complement strand
GGGTCCTGAGGGATGTTGAGGAAGAGATGAAAGGAGATTTCTGGGAATTTAACTGGCAACAACCCGCCGCGGTCGCTGTCGAAGGAGAGGAGGTGATTCCTCGGACAGATCCCAATGCTACTAGCTAGTTAACTTGTTCTTTAAATCTCGAGGTGGGAGTATGCTAATTACTCTTCCAAATCTTCCAGTTAATTACTGTGCGGTCGGATCACTGCAAACATAATTACAGTGACATTTCCCAAGTTCCATGGATTAAAAAAAAAAAAAAGCATGCTAAAATTTTTTGAGTGATGTGACATCTCTTTTGCTCTTGGAAGTCAGTTTTCATTTAATCTGTTATCTTGAAATATTTCCATAATACAGTATTTTTTGTCATGCTTCAGCAACTTGCTGTGACTTGTTACCTGCTAAACCAGATCAATAAGTTTGGGATCACATCTCGTCCAGACCTGTTGTTTATTCAAGTAGTTCTTCTTAACGCAACCATAACAGGGAATATAGAAGTGAGGCTTTATCCAGGCACTTTTCATCCAATAAGCCTGTCTACCCCCACATAACATTAGCTACAGTAGCTGTATGGGTTGTGCACAGGGAATATAGAAAATTAAAATACTAAAGATGATGTCGTTTTTTACTTAAAAGTATAATTTGTTACATGTCCGTATTATGTCTAAAAACGACAAGACCTCATGCTGCGTTATATATTTTGTTGAGTTGTGTACTTGCATTATGCTAAATGTTTCCAACAATTTTCAAACCCATAGAAATCCGAAAATCTTCTCAAACAAAGGATTTTAGTCACTGGACGTCTGGATCTTAAGTTATCAGCTGAGCAAACATTAAGCTGCCTTCACATGATAAGAGTAAAAGGTAGGGAGCAGAGGCAAAGCACAGCGCAGGTATACATCATCATTGCTTCTGCCTGCTGTCAGCTGTTATCTCATTCTTTGTGCTTTGAAAAGTCATCGCAGCGAGGTCAAAGTTGAAATAATTTGGACTTTGAGTGCAGCGCACGGCGGCGGTTCCGATTGGTCGGCGGCACCGCTCTCCCCATAGGAAAACAATGGAATTTTTTACAGTTCGTCATGTGCAGGGGGCTTTAGCAGCAGCTCGGCTCAAAGCCGCTGTGCGAGAAAGCGCGGGCCAGAGCATGCATGATGTCATCGAAAGCAAGGCAAGAAGTATGGCGTGCAACTGAACGCACATTTCACGCAGAGCTGCCTCTTTGCCTGTCATTGTCGTTTCCATGGAAACAGTGAATAAACTACGCTGCACACGGGCTGTGAAAATGTACTTGTTTCACTTTTTTCAACTCAATTTCGGTTCTTATTTATAAAAGAGACTAAAAATATGGGGGAGCAATAATAGAATATTATTTATTTAATGTGTTGAGGGAAAATAATACGTCTTCTACGTCCTCTACAAAGAAGTCTGGAAAAGTATGGAATTTTAAAATGGAAATGTGTAGGAACCCTGCATATTGTATGTTTAAATACAAGTCTGTTTGCTATTTGACCGTATACAGTTAATTCATTCACTGGTGTAACAGCACTGTTTTTATTTCAGGTCTTGCAAATGTAAGCAAATAGGTAGTCTGGCTTACCGGGTGAACAGTGCCTGTATAAAGCCTTGCTTCCTGTCTCCGAGGAGTGGGTTATGTTGATTTGTTAAAGCTGCTAGACTGGTTTGTTGCTCTTTCCATAAATCCTGAAATCATCTGTTTGATTATGAAGACACTGAACGCAATGTCGCTTCGTATAAAAAAAAATTGTGTACATTAAATTTGCGTGCATCACTTGACACCACGAAAAATGTAATAGCATAAAGTGTAACTGTCAGGTTGTTTCGATTGAACAATTTTTTTCTTGTTCTTTTTCTGCAGCTAAAGCACAGGACGGTGCTGCGATGGAAATGCAGCCGCTGAACAGTGACGAGGGTGGTGATGCGGAGGAGAAAAAGAAAGCCAGCCTGCCAAAGAAAGAGAAGTCTGTTCTCCAGGGCAAACTGACCAAACTAGCTGTACAGATTGGCAAAGCAGGTGAGTCGGACAAAAACATGCGATTCTGCCACACCTGAATGCTATGTGCTTGTACTCTTGTATCCCCTCATTCACTGCTATTTTGTTGTCTATGTTTCCAATGTCCTATAATGTTTTCTATTCAAAATTCCATTATAAGTAGAGCTGGGCGATAAATCAATTTGATCAATTCATTTGAATTTTGGTTTAAGATTATGTTTAAAAATCAATTTTTACTCTAACTTTGGTATTTACACATCAGAACCCCTGTAGTTTATAATAACGTAGTGTCGGTGATGCGTCAGTGTTGTTGTTCCGGTGCTCTGCACAGATCTGACACCCGCCCACCTGCTCTCATACCCAGCTCTCTGAAATTCTGTGTACCGTGTACCCGAAATCACGAATATGTAGGATATTACTACAAACATTCTTGTAATGTTACGTCACAGCATCTGCTGTATTAGCCATGTGTTAAGTTTGGTGAAAGTTAGGTTTGCACTTATTTTTTCCCAATAGGGAAATTCATCTTTGTTTGCTTTTGTTAATCGTTTTTATTTTATTGTTAAAGGCATACTATGCAGGAGTTGTTGCTTACTGTTTGTAAACACAACATTGAAAAACATTGAAACTTGGCCCCTAATCTCTACGGAAGTGAAAGCAAACCACAGATTTGCTTGTTTTGGAACAAGCTTTCTCTGCTTGGCGTTTCACCTCGCTATATTTGCATTTTTTTCTGCGCTCTGTCCACTATTTTTGTAGCTTCTTGCGCAAAGAGTGATGCGCAGGAATGTCCCTCACACAGCAAAATAAGAACAAAATACAGACAGAGGGCAGGGTCTGCAGATGGACACTGCCACACACTTCTAATGGGTCATAAGCAATGATTGAGAGGGATTACTTTTATATGTCTTTTTGTATCTCTTTTTTTTGTAATTCCTTTGTCTTTTATAGTTTGCTTTCAAGAAAAAAAAAGGTCGAATCAAATGTGAAAAGATTTTATAAAAAAAAAGAAGCTGAGATTTTATTTTTAGGCCATGTCACTCAGCCTTAATTATACGTAACATAAATGCTATCCAACTGATTGATGGATCGTCCTCTTTCTCCCCTCAGGACTGGTGATGTCGGCCATCACTGTCATTATCCTGGTGGTGCTGTTTGTAGTCGACACCTTCTGGATCCAGAATCTGCCCTGGGTCAAGGACTGCACACCCATTTACATTCAGTTCTTTGTGAAATTCTTCATCATTGGCGTCACCGTCCTGGTGGTGGCTGTTCCCGAAGGCCTGCCGCTCGCTGTAACGATCTCCCTGGCGTACTCTGTGAAGGTAAAGTCTGCTCCTATCCAACTGACCCGTAGCCACTGCTAACCAGATTACCTTTAGCCTATTAAAACTAGCAGGCCAGGCTGTTACGACGAGGAGACTTGGCTAACTGATACCTTAAAGCCAAGCTGTGATCGGCTTTATCCAATCAGGGAACTATTGATTTCAATCTTGAAGCCAGGGATGGGTGTGAGTACTCGATTTGGATGTCAGTATTCGCTCAACTTATCAAGTGATTTTTTTTGTTTTCTTGCTCTGTAACTGTCAATATCTTACTACGATTTGCTACTATAACAAGTGGCTCATGCCAGCCACCAAGCTAATGATTGTTTTGACCATGGATACAGCGCTGGACTACGTAGCCAGACCTAGCTCCACAGAGCTCTGTTAGCGCTGGAGGTCTGGCTCCAGTGCATTTTCACCCTGATCCCACGCTACTTCACGACATCATCAAAAACTAATTTCAGACCCTATTCTTTTGTTAGATTTAGTACTAATGTATATGATAAACTCACATATGGAAATTACTTAAAATGCCCATCCCTACATTTCTTTGGGCCACCAGTTAAAATGGTGTTCTGCACAGAAAATATACTGTTAAATTTCTGTTTTGTCATACTGAAGTTAGTTGTGTTTAATCCTTTGATATATTGTTTTATTGTCTCACAGAAAATGATGAAAGACAACAACCTGGTACGTCACTTGGATGCCTGCGAGACTATGGGCAACGCTACAGCCATCTGCTCCGACAAGACCGGTACGCTCACCATGAACCGCATGACTGTGGTGCAGGCCTTCATCGGAGAGAAACACTACAAGAAGGTCCCCGAACCAGAGAGCATCCCCGCCTCCATTTTAGACATGCTGATTCTGGGCATCGCAGTCAATTGCGCCTACACTACTAAAATCATGGTAGGTCTGAGAAAAGCAATGTGCCTCTAAAATACATTATGTATCACCACGAATATTGCCATGTCATATATTTGGCTTTTTTCCTTCAGCCTCCAGAGAAAGAAGGCGGCCTGCCACGGCAAGTGGGTAACAAGACCGAATGTGCCTTGCTTGGCTTTTCAAAGGACCTGAAGCGCGACTACCAGGCTATACGCAACGAGATCCCCGAAGAGAAACTGTACAAAGTCTACACCTTCAACTCGGTCCGCAAGTCCATGAGCACCGTGTTGAAGATGGCCGATGGCAGCTACCGTATGTTCAGCAAAGGGGCCTCCGAAATTCTCCTAAAAAAGTAAGGAATCTGTTTTCATCTGTGTTTTACATTTTGTATATCGCAGGGTTCCCACGGTCATGGAAAACCTGGAAAAGTCATGGAATTTCAAAATCAAATTTCCCAGGCCTGGAAAAGTGATGGAATTAGTAAAAACCTATTTTGGAAAGGAGTTTTGTATTGTGTAATGAAATGTGTGCAACATATTGCAGAATCCATTTTCTGTAGCTTTTGACGTAATGCAGCTCTAATATGAGTCGATGCTTAACAATGTCTTGTTTACTATCATCACATTTCTTCATTTCCTCCCTGCGTTCCATCTCTCCCTAGATGAATTCCAGCTATCTGAAATTATGTTTGAATTGAGTTTGAATCTGATATGTTTGAATAATGCTGGGCTAGTGTATTTAATTTAATTTAATATTTCATGGCTCTCTAATGACTGATACAACTTATACTATACAGTTCTGAAGTGGACTTTTTGTTCATTCTTTACAGGTCTTACGGATGATGGTTGGTGTAAATATTTCAGATGAGCAGCTCGGCAGCATCGCTGACAGGACCATACAGGAAGCCGACACGAATGGAGACAACTCCATCTCCTTCAATGAATTCATCAAGGCAAGTTTTGTAGTCAGAGTGCATCTTTCTCTTTACATATACAACTCTACTGTGCACTTATTCATGGTATTATATTCTTTACTTTTACTAAACTAGTAAGAAGCTTTGACCATGTGACACCACCATGAGCACATGCTGTACATGTTTAGCATTGGATGCCCTGGTGGAGTGGGACACCTTTTATACAGGACAGGACAGAACTTATGTCCTTGTTTAGGTACTATGAGAACACAAGATACACATGGTGGATTATTTTAGGTGAATCTAGGCAAGACATGTTTATTTATACAGCACATTTCAGCAACAAGAGAATTCAAAGTGTGTCACATAAAACAATAAAAGGACATTTAAATACAGGTTAAAATTAAATGTAAAACATCTTTAAAAAAAAATCTTTTTTTAAGACAAAAACTCACCTCAGGTGCACTCTCTACCAATCAGTGCCTGAGGTTGTAAATAAACACAACACAACCTACTTTTCCCAACAGACCAGACTATCCACTGGTCTTCATTACACCTAAATAAGCATTTGTTCAGTTACTTCAGAACGTCATCTCCAGAGTGTAACCTCACTGTGGATCACAACCTAAAGTCGCCCCGGATGGCCAAACACTGACGTCAACATTTAACTTAAGTTATACATTTATTTTATTTTGAAAATCTAAACCCTGGTTTTCATTTGTGTGAACAACTGCTAACAAGTTAAAATGTTTCAAATCGATTTAAATATTCAAACTGATTTAACATCCACATACTGTTTTCTTTTCCCCCCAAAGTGCATGTTTTGTGTGTTTGAGTTAATACTTAGCTAAATGTTTTTGGCTAACAGCCAGCGTTGAGCTCTGTTTAAACCTCGATGTGACTATTACACATTACAGAACTACAACAGAAATATTTTTTAGCATCTGAAGTTTTTCTGTTCTGTTTCCTCAGGTCTTGGAGAAGGTGGACGTTGAACAGAAAATGAGCATCCGGTTCCTACATTAAATAGCTTTTATTATTAATATTATTATTATTTTGAGTAGAGCTTCAACATGTCAGTTGATGTCAGAACACAACCTCATCCAGCTTCTCTGCGGGCTGCTGTGACCCACTGAGTCCACGCTGTCAGAACAAGCATTAGGTAGGTAATGTCATAGATCTTGAGTTTCTGCCTCTGCACTGCTCTGTAAACAAAGGGAAAAGTTGCGTGCCTTGGGTTGTTTTATGCAATGTCACCATGTATTTTTTTTTTTCCCCAGTAATGGAATATTATTTATTAGAAAACCTTTAGAGGGTCACAGTTAGTACCACTGCTGTTCCAAAATGATTTTATAGCACGGTACGATAAAGCTTTTTGCTATTGCAGTGAGTACGTTTATTCTGATCATGCTGTTCAATGGATAGTTAGCACATGTTGTGTCTTTGTCTGTATAAATATGCAATGATTCAAAGTGAAACTTGTAACATGTGTGACTCCACTTCAAAACAGACAGTGTTTTTAATGCTAACAGAGTCTTATGACTCCTTATCTTTGACTTGTGGCAGAGCAAGTCAGACCAGACAGCTCTCAGTTTGTCCCTTGAAGCAAAACAGATTTTTTTTTTTACTCACTGAAGTGCCATGGCTTTGGTTCCCCTTTGTAAGTTATTATCTCAGCAGTTAATGGGAACCGATGGCCATGTTTGTGTATTTTTTTCATATGGGTTAACCTACTGCCAGTAGATTGTAATTACCTGTTTCAATTGTTGGACTTCAAAGCGGCCCTCTTTCAAAGCCGGTAACCACCTGGGCACTGGCGGTTCTAGGGGGGGAGCTAGGGGGGCCAGTCCCCCTAATATTAAGCCTGAACCCCCTAACTGTGGCAGATATTTTTGATCCTGGCCGACATTACTGTCTTCAGCAGGCTCGATTTTAATGCTAGAGTAAAGATATGTTATCATATGAAACTAGACAATCCAAGGAACCCATTGGTACCAACCATGTCAACTTGTCGAGAAGGGGGATAAATAACGCTCCAAAGTTAGGCTAAATTTTAGCGAGGGAAAAACTGGCATGGCCATTTTCCAAAGGGGCCCCTTGACCTCTCACCTCAACATATCTGAATGAAATGACGTGTCCCACGAGTCTCACCTTTACAGACATGCACACTTTCCTACTAATCCCAGGCAGACTGGGGTTTTTCTCATTCAGCACAAATGTGTTATTTTGGTATCAATGGAAGCCTTAGTTCATCTAGTAACTAGACAAATATATATGGAACTACACTCTAGTTTCATATGATACTATATCTTCACTCTAAAACACTACAGACTGCTACAGCCTCTTAAAGACAGTAGGCTAATGTCGGCTGTGATCACCGGTGCTCCTGTGGGTCTCTAAGGGTTGCATGTGCCCCCCCATTTGAAATGGTCTAGAGCTGCCTCGGCATCTGGGGCCTGTTGGAGCCGCAGTGGATTAAATACGAGTATAATGTGATATTTAAAGAACTGCTTATTCATTTACAACTAAAAACAAGAATTAGGGTTTCACAGAAATGCTGTTCTCTTTTTGGCGTGTGTGTCTTCCCGAGCACCTGTTCATTTGCAAAATGGCATCACAAGGATTTAGCTGCCACTGTGGCCTGCTTTCAAAAAGCTGAGTCTTAATAAAGCCCTGGTTAACAGTGTCAGGCCCTGTGATGGAAACTGTGCTATGGACCAGTTAGTGTGTAATCGTAGAACAGGTAAACCCATGATAACGCGCTATGCTCTATCTATATCTATATCTATTTATCTGATCGGTCTTCCTGTGGCTAATGTTTGTTGATGTATGCACTGCTTCAACATTAAGTGTCTGGTCATTTATTTCCCTCATTGACTAGTTCCAGATGCTAAAGAGAATCAAATGCATTAAAATATATTTTCTGTACAGGCTAGTGTACACAAATTGTGCAAATGTTTGACCCTTTAATCTTTAATGTGTGTTTGTTAAATCATTACAAGAACACCCTCCCGCAGCTGAGTGCAGGAAATAGAACTTGACCATTTTATTAATCATTATGTGATTATCAATCAGATATGATTCACATGTTATGTGACGGTCTAGGTATTATCAAAGTGATTCATGAATTTGATTTGAATAAATTAAGTGCCATGCTTGCTTTGTGTCATTCATTGGTGAAGTAGCTTTTTTAACCTTCTGTATCTGGTTTTGTTTTAGACCATAGACTGTATGAACACTTATTATGTTGGGCCCAGGTCAGAGAAGACTAAATTTAGTTGTTTTTTATTGTGCATGAGAGAAATTCAACTTGCACAATAAAGACACGAAAACATACAAATGCAATCTAACACTTTACTAATAACACTATACAGTTTAATTAGGCCTACAAAATTATGCATTCCTGTGAGATTTTATACTTTTAGCTGCTAATTCTCAAAGGAAGATGATTACTCTGTATTCATGTGTGATGATGTTAGTCCCCATAGTAGCCATTTCATTATAGTGAGACCTTATTTTTTTTTTTTTAACTTGACCTCACTGTATAAAATTGTAGTGAAATTCTATTGTGACCTCTAGGATAATCACAGCCTCATGAAACTTTACAAACTTAAAAGTAATTCTTACAGAAATCTCCAAATGTCAAAAGGTTTTTAAACCAAATCACAGCATGATATTTTTTTCTATGGTGTTCCTTAAGTGTCTTAATGTGAATTTTTGACATTTTTTTTATCAATTCTTGAGTGGTAAAAAAAAGGTTAAATTGTGCACCAAATCTCTAACAAATGGTATCAACCCCAAAATTGCTGCAACAACTTATGAGACAGAAAAGAACATGGTCATGGTCTAAGCCCTTATACACCCTAAACCATCAATATTTTATTTTTAAAAGGTGCCTAACTAAAACACTGTTTATTACAGATTTATGACTAGAAAAACTTGACACAGTGCTGATCTGCATCTCAAATGAATCCCCAGCTTTCAGATGATGTACACCACTTCTATTAACCCCTCCTAAACATCCCCTGTCCCCCACTCCCACCTCCTTAAAAAGGGTTAATACCTACGCACTAACCTACAGTTAATATAACTTATTTAATGTGTGGGTTTTGTGAAATCTGGTCATTCTTGTGTTTAGTTAGGGCAGTAAACGCACCACAGAGCTGATTGATAACTGTCAGGAGAAAAAGAAGAAGAAGAAGTGTTTCCGGGGCGGGCTCTCATTGTTTGATTGACAGCTCTCTTGCTCAATCATCGCACTCTTCCGTTGGCTCGTAGTAACAGAGCGAAAATGGCGTAGAGAGGAGGGTGTGTGGAGAGACGGGGACGAGGAGACCTTCTCCTCTCCGGAGGGAGAAAAGAGGCCCCGGCGCTTTTTCGGTTTATTCTTCTCTAAATGTGTCCTCCCCCGGCGCGGCCCCTGTCCACAGAACAAACCCGGCATACGTCCAGTTTTGGGAGACGTGAATGTGTGACCGTGGAGGAAGAAACCCCCCTGGCTTTTGTTTACCATTGCAGCAGCTCGAACCCCGGTGGAAATACCTCTGCATCATTTCAACCAAGGTCAGTGCTTTTCAATCATTTCAGACCTGTGTACCAGCTTTAACTCATATTATCCATTAGGGGAATTGGCAATGTAATTAAAAAGGGGGAATTCACTATTACATTAAATATACATTCTGCTATTCCAGTGATTTTAGTATCAGACAACTCTCTTAGACTTGTTGGCCCATTAACAATCAATGTCTCCATACAACATGATTTTTTTTTCTAAATTAGAGCCGAAACAATAGGCGAGTTGATTATTCGATCGACAGAAAATTTGTCTGCAACAATTTTAATAATCGATAAGTTGGCGTTTTTTCGAGCAAAACACCCTTTAGTTTCAGCTTCTTCAATGTAGGGCTGCACCTAACAGTTATTTTCATTATCGATTTGTCATTGATCGATTCATCGTTTGGTCTAGGCCTATGTATTGTCAGAAAATAGTGAAAAATGTTCATCCCAGTTTCTTTAAATTGTTTTGTCCAAAACCCAAAGATATTCTGTTTAATATGATACAAAACAGAGAAAAGCAGTTAATCACCATATTTGAGAGGCCGAAAACATCATTTTCTGCCATTTTTGAATGAAACATTACTTTAACAATTAGTCAGTTATCAATATAGTTGTTTTGTTTTTTGATCAGCTGATCAATTAGTCGAATAATCGTTGCAGCTCTACTTCAATGTGAATATTTGCTTTTTTTCCCCCTCAGTTTTAAATAATTGTAAACATATTATCTTTGTATTTTGAACTGTTGGTTGGATGAAACAAGACATTTGAAGATGTCATCTTGAAATAACAGGTGATCTATAGGTAACATCATTAATATAGTTAAGGCTGGACCTGAATATTCGACTATTCGTTTGTTGGGTAGGTATTCAGTTTTCAGTTTTGGGATTTAGATATTCTCTTCTTCTCTGTTTGTTTTTTTAATACTGTAGAATAAAAGAATCCTCAAAAATAAATACATTTTAATTAAACTGAAAGACACATGTTGCATCGCAGTGTTTCTATTTCAGCTCAGAGTGAGAGTCTGTTGCTGTTATAGAGCATCTTTGTTTTCACCAAGAGCAGGGCTACACACACGGTGCGGAGCAGAGAGAAAGGTGCAGTCGGCAGTCCGCCAAATATTCGATTATTCGCTGCTAATTACTTCAGAATATCTGGAGCCCAAAAAAAAAAATGTATTCGGGACAGCCCTAAATGTAGTCTTGTCTTTCAGCTGCTCTGCTTTAGAAGAGACAGGTTCAAATTCACAAATTAAAACAAAATTGTATAATAAATAATGAAGAAATTATTTTTTATTCTAGGATGGGTTTTCCAGTCAATGCAGCTGTGAAACCAGCTGAAGCCCAGCCTGGAGGAACATCAGCCCCAGCACCATCGACGGATCGTTTCCACGGCCACCCAGTCATGTGGAGGTAAAGGACGGAGAGTCACGAGAAGATGACCCTCTTTCAGGGCTTTTGGGACACGGGTGCCCTCCTTCCTGCTGTTACTACTGGGACATTGGCCTTCTCTCCCCCCTCCCCTCTGTCCTGGCTTGTTTCTGCAGCATGTTGATGATCATCGGCTAGTGTGACTTCCGTCACGCACACTACGTCTACATGCAGCTAAACGCTGACTTTGCAGTCACTGAGTTGGCTGAAAGGCCGGTGAGCTTCAGTTCTCAGTGTA
Organism: Heterobranchus longifilis; assembly: GCA_028570985.1. Taxonomy (NCBI): domain Eukaryota; kingdom Metazoa; phylum Chordata; class Actinopteri; order Siluriformes; family Clariidae; genus Heterobranchus; species Heterobranchus longifilis. The sequence continues at coordinate 35,991 of JAOVVB010026393.1, read as the reverse complement.
ATGGCTTGAAAGTCTCAAATGATTTGGGCGTTTTCAGTCAGATTTAGGTTAGATTCTAATCAGGCTGCATGTAAACGTAGTCACTGATGCTTCAGGAATAAGTTTTTAAAAAATCCCCACACGCTCTTTAATTAGATCAAAGCAGTTTGATAATGAACAAACTGCTCCCGTTTCCTGGGAAGAAAGTAAAGACACAAGATACTGTAGCAAAGATCAAGGCCTGTGATTAAATTAGACTCATAGGGTGTGTTTTTTTTGGGTTTTTTTGCACTACCTCATCGCCATAACAAGTCCAACAGGAGTGAATGGGAGCATGATCAGTACAAGTAGCTTAATGGTTGTCAAGCGCCACAGCAGTTTTATATGTTGTCCTGGTTTAATTTAGTTTTAGCGAGCTAATAAGTGATGTTGTTGATCGGCGAATAGGAGAAGGCCGAGCAGCCCAGAAGCACATGATGCCATTTATTCTCACTTCAACCATTTTGAGGAAAACGTTGACTCACTCTTAACTGTGGTCCCCTATGCATAAGGTATTTTTACTCCATGCTCTAATTTTTTTGCATTTCAGTGCTCTCCTTTGCCTCGGGACTTAGTCTTGAATATCCCTAAAATTCGGCAATTTCCAGTATTTAAAGTTAGTCTTTTATTACGAAAGTCTAGTCCAATTTTCTTCCCTTATCATTTTCTTAATTTTGTCTTTCCGCCCCTTAACTTTTTATTTCATCTTTCTCTGTGAATATGTTCTCATTTTGTCCTTTTCCCCCCTGCTTAACATGAGCTCTCATATAAGGGACATATAATATTTTACACGCTGCAGGTAGAGACAGAATTGACCATTTGATTCCTTTTGTGCCGACCGTGAGACAAAATAACCCCAAAAATAAGTGAATCTGGCGTCTCTACCTGCTGTTTCTGTGTGTCCAGTAAGCGGAGAGATACCAGTGCTGAAACAGCAGCTCCTTTGATTCAAGCTTACATTGGATTACCTGAAGGAAACCCTGGTCTCATTTCTTGTTTCCTCTTTCTTTTGGTTCATTTATATATATATATAAAAAAAAAAATCACATTTACCGGGATTTGTGCAATATTTGATCTTAACTGTCATGTTGTTGACCAAACTGTATATTGTATAAACAAGTGACAAGTTGTTTGAAAGCAACAAAATCACCAATGTCTTCCATTAAGATATGTATAGACTCATGTGCATTAGCTTATTTAGCGGGACTGTGGTGCCAGCACTATAGTAGCCATGCATGACCAGTAGTGATGCTTGCTTCATGAAGAATAGTAAAAATCAATTTCTAGACTAAGCTGGAGCTCAAAACTGTGGAAACCATTTCAGTAAAAATTAAAGGGTGGTACACTGACGTGCTACACCTTTTTAAATTAGAGGTCGACCGATTACGGCGCCGATAGGACTTTTCGTTTACTGTGGTCGATGACTCCACCAGTCACACAGGGACGTTATGCATCAAGGCTCCATACACAAAGTCTGTGTACCTGACATAATTATATTTAAACGAAAGTTAACTTCATATAAGTCAGCTTTATTTGTAAATTATCATAAGGTTGTTGGTTATAGTATGGCATTGTTAATGCTTTGAAATGACACTTCGAGACCGGGAGAGGAGGTGCTGCGGCTCCAGAGACGTAAAAATAGAGATTATGCTCCCATGAAACATGCATTTATTACCACCACGGTGACGTTTTGAGCGAACAGCTCTTCAGACCAGATCACTCAAAATGTCACCGTGGTGGTAATAAATGTATGTTTCATGGGAGCATAATCTCGTGTGCGGACTCTCTGCTCTTCTGATCAGCACCTAGTTTTAATCGATTTTGTAAACCTTTTCATTCAGTTTAAATTCCATTTTCAATGTAGACTACATCAGAGATCTTATTTTTTTCTTTCAGAAAGCAATTCTCCACTCCAACCTTCAACACATTATTCTGGCGATAAGGTCAGAAAATGTGGGATAAACATCCACAGAACAGCTGATTTTATAGCAAAGCTGACAAGTGGTATTCATGTCATATCTGACCCTTTTTCAGTTTATTTCCCCCCACAAAAGTTATCTTTCGAATATATAATGCATCACTAGGGAGGAAGATAAATCAATCAAACTGTCGTTATTAAATCGGCCTTTAAAAATCCACTATCGATCGACCTCTATTTTAAACACACCACATTTAGACACAGCTTTGACCTAAAATCTTAGACTAATGCAAGATCTCCTTTTTATTCCATGTTTTGGGTGTAGAATAAGTTGCGTAATAATTAAAATACAGTTAAAGTATGACACAATCAGGGTATGCAGTTAATAAGTATTTGATTCAAGTTGATATAGGCTCATATATGCTCAGTATAAGTAAGTGCTTTCTAACAGACATGCTTATCTGAAGAAAAAAAAGCTTAATGTCCTAAATTTTATTCATGCACTCTCAAGAATCTAATTAGGTAGTAATTATGCAACAGCCAAAAAGCTCCCAAAAAACGGGAGTCTCAGATGTGACAATGATAGAAACGTTTCGAGAAATGTTATATTAAGAGTAGTGCTTTAATCTTAGATTTGGATATAAATTATAGGGATCTGACGTAGTGTTAGTCCTAGAATTAAAATCTCATCATGACATTAATGTATTGTACATAATACCTCATAGTTTTGGGATTCAGAGCGAGATATTTTAATCCATAAAATTGTATTTGATTATAGTTTTAGAAGCAATAACCTACAATAATGCATGAGTTTAGTGCCAGGGTGTAAGTGTTAAAAGGAGTCTGTAATGTCCCCCCTCTCTCTCTCTTTTATGCATACGGTAGCTATCTATTAGTCACTTTTTTTGGGGAGTCGTATAATATATGGCTTTAGAATACAGTATCACTTATGAAGGTTTGGGATACTTCCTGCAGAACAAGGTGTACGTGAGGACAGCTGTAGCATCACAGACAAATTAAACTTTTATTTTTCTCTGCCTTGTATTCTTTCAACACCAAAACAATAATCTTAACCACTCGGTACATGAGAGATGCTTTAAATTTCAATTCTTGTAGCATTTTTACATCCACAAAACCCACCCCTTCCTGTAGAATTATAAACTTTCAGTAACTCTGTGGCTGCAAAGGACTTACTGAATGAACTTGAAAAGCACTTTCTCTCCATGTACTGACTTGCACTGTCATCATCACCATCCTGTCTTGAATACTGTGTTCTAAAAACCCTGTAATGCTCTTTGTGGGGATTTATAATCACAATTTATAAACAAGTAGGCGTCTAGCAACATGAATATATGGGTTTAAAAAATATGCATGACTTAGCAGAATAACGAATGATTTGTATTGCATGCAATAATCCAACTTTGTAATGTGAATGAGTGTAATTAGGCTATTGCAATGTTCATATCAGATGTTCTGTGACAAGGTGACAACCTGGGGACGGTTGTTTTGACACAACAGCAAGCATGTCGAAGTAGCTTTGATCACCACTTGTGGTTTTTACAGACTAAAATTGCACCAAAAAAAGTAAGAGAGTAGTTTTTAAGTGTTTCTGCTCTCACTCTCTGTTGTGTCAAACATGACCATGGCAGTACAGCCACAGTGCAGCTGAAAAACACTGATCAGCCTTTGTTCCCATGAAAAAAAAAAAACAATACAAAAGCTTAGGTCAAATGATAAATGACATTACTTTGTTGATCAACTTTTCCACTGAGGAGGTGGACTGTGTAGAAACTATGCACTCCAGAGGGAGGAAATGGGCATGCTTATTACGTGTGAGCCTCTTGTCTGGTTTTGTATTAACTAAATAAAAAAAAAAGAAAGGAATCTGTATCAGAAATTCAGCAATAAAATGCAGCATGGTGCCAATTGGATGGCTGCGTGTTGTTGTTTACTTTTACTGTTTGAGTTATGGAAGAAATTACATAAAATAGATCATCGTGTTTGCAATAGAGTAAAAGTCTAAAGCCTAGAAAACTGTAATGCTTGTTACATGCCAGAGAACACTTTTTATTAAAAATCCCATATTGTGCTCATTTTCAGGTTCATACTTGTATTGTAGTTTTCTACTAGAACATATTTACATGCTTTAATGTAAAAAAAAAAACATTATTTTTCTCATACTGTCTGTCTGAATATACCTGTGTTCACTATTTTAGCACCTGTCCCTTTAAGCCCCCTCCCGAAAAAAGCCCAGTCTGCTCTGATTGGTCACTGTTTCCAGGTCTTCTGCATCTGCGTTCTCTGCGCTGTCATTTCAGCCGGGGAATGTAACGGTACTGTAGCAGCACTTTCTACCTATATATAGTATTATAGTTGTGACATCACAACTTCACAGAAGTCCAGATGGCTCATTCTATGAATATTACATGTTGTTTGATAAATCCCTTTTACAAAAAGAAATTGAAGATCAACAATTTGGTTTTAGGATGGAGTAACTATGCTGTAACAATTTTATTTATTTTAAAACTTTATTGACAAAACAGAATTTACAACAAAGATACAGACAAAACAGGATTTATGGTATCTAATACATACATCAAAACAAGTACATATTAAAGAGAGTAAAATACAAGTGATTCTATATTTCTTGTGTTGAGCTTGTAAGTTTCACAGTATTTATATAGATACTAATGGTGGCCTATATATTTAAGTTTGTTTTTTTGGTTTGAGAACTTGCCGGTGTGCATATGCCATTTCTCAAAAATAAGAACCAGATATATGATGTAGAAATGAACAGTTTTTCAAGTTGTCCTTCCAAATTCCACAAATGAAGTAAATTCATCATGTCAATCCCAAAACAGATTCACTTCAATTTAAATACCAGCCAGGACGAGTGTGTTTTTACTGCACCACAATATCCACAATGCATCTGCAGAGATCAATCAAAGCTAATGAATAAGACTGAGAGAGCCATGCCTGCACCATCAAAAAATGTTTAATGTAAAAAAAAAACATACAATATAAACAAGTCTACAAAGGAGATTGGAGAACAGATTAGAGAACACAGTCCTCAGTCACAGGACGAGGTTATCTAGATTGCATGTTCACGCTATTTGACCAACTGACTGTTAATACTCTTGTCGAGCAGTCTGCTCTTAATGTGCGAAATCTGATCCAACTGTGCTTCAAACTGCCGTTTCATCTGCAGTGGAAAGACACAAACAGATTGTATATTCAGTAAAAGGCATTTGCATCAATCAGTCCTGCCTGGATTTTCTTTACACAGTAGTCCGTTGTCATACATGTAGCAAAAACATCTAGATGTACAAATTCAAAGGTAAATGGATTTAATGGAATGCTGATGTGCCACTTAACCAAGAAGCTTCTTCAATGCAGCTGAGGCTGATGGGTAATAGCATAAGATCATTAATCTCTGAATATACTCCTGATCGGACACAGACAGCTGCGGACACCACTGACACCTCGTAGTTTATACTATTTCTGGAGTCTGCTTTCCACACCTGCACAGTAGATTGGCATTTATGAAATGTTGCACATATGATTGTCTTTATACTGTTTGAAAGATGAATTGTAGAGATGCAGGTACTAGTGATGGATCTCTTCACACAGTCAAATACAGCGTCCATTTTGGATTTCCTGCTGATACATGGATGTCTGCACAGATAGACCCTCTGATGACAAAATTACATCATGTGGACCCTAGCGCACTCACGGACGTGGAAAGTATAATTCTGGCTTTACTCAGGCTGAACCTTCAAACTCAATTACCTGTTTTAACAGCTCGTACTCCTCTGGGACAAAATGTGTCTTTTAAAGTACTCAAGTAAGCGCTTATCATATGTCACTAATAATACTCAAATTATGAGATTATTATGCGAGTATGAAGCACTGCAGTTCATACAGGTATTAACCTTGGTCGTCAGAATAAACACAACATTACATTTTGTTGTCTCACCTTATTCATGTTTTCTCTGAGGGGCTTCCGATCAAATGTCAGTGTGGATGCTTTCACCATTGAGCTGCAGTTGAGGATGTAACTGCAGAGAAAAATAGGAAGGGGGAGTTTTGAATGATCAAGTGATGTTGCTTAAAATCTTACATCCATCCATCTATACATTTTCTTCTGCTTATCCAGGGCTGGGTCACGGGGGCAGCAGTAAAATCTTACAGTATCAATAAAATGATCCAGTCACATATAATGTCTAAAAAAACATGTGAAATTGGCTGTGTTTCATCTCTAACACTCATAAGGCACTTGTTTATTTCAGCCTCTCCAGACAGATTGCAGTAAACCTGCACACAAGAAGTCAATATGCTTGTGTGCTCACAGAAGCAGCAGAGCTTACCAACTGATGTTTGCTTTGTAGAGGAGAAACATCGAGCGAACCGTGGCCAAATGTAACGGGGCAGAGTGAATAACTTTCCCCACAGCACATCGGCAGCCGCGACATTTTAGAGAACTGTAGATGCTGAAAGGAAGCAAACAGGACACCGACAGAAACCTTTCAGTCATGGCTGTAGAACAAGTTAGAGAATGTATTCCTTAATCACAGTCAATAACCTGCAGGCAGGGTCCAAACTTAGCATCATTTACTAGCCAAATGCCGGTAAAATATGCAAGTGGCTAGTAGATTTGCTTCACTTACTAGCCAAAAAACACTGGTAATCTATTGAGTGGCTGGTAGATTTTGCACATTCATTATCCATTTGGCCAGTGGACAAAAAAAAGTAAATTTTTATTAAATAATTAATAAATCCCTAGGTGACGGTGTGTGACTTATGTATACACATCTAGTAGCTGATCCAACTTATCGCAACTTCACAAAGACTAAAAAATCAAATCATATGGATTTTATTTGCATTTGCATTCCCTCATGATAACAGTTTTGTAAAGTTGTCTACTGTAACTGTATTTTTAAGTTGCATAACAAAAGGGCATTATCCAGTTGAATAAATACTAAGGCATATTTGCAGCTCTCCAAAAGCCAACACACCATTGGGTTTTTTTTACTCACCAATTAGCCATTTCCCCTTTATGCCCTGCCTCCATTGAATCACTGACGACCACATCATCGGTTACTTCTGAAGGGAGAAAAACAGCAAAATAGACATTAAACAAAACAAATTAGGAATGCACCGATCCAACTTTTTCAGTCCAGATACGATACCTGGGCTTTGGGTATCAGCTGATACTGAATATTGACCCAATACTAGGGCTGCCCCCTTCTTAGTCGATTATTCGACTAATCAGTAAATCAACTAATCAATTCACATAGATATAAATGTACCGAATTGTTATCTATTATTGAAATAATAAATAACAATAATAAAGAATTGAATTGAATGGATCAGCCATAGAAACAATGCAACAAAACAAAACCAAAAAAAGAAAGGAAAAAAACCTGCCACAGTTCAAACAAAATAATAGTAGTTTGGATAGTTTGACAAAAACAATAACTCAAGGTCCATTTACTAGCTTTTTCCGGAGCTTTCAACCACATCTTATGGGGATGTGATGTCAAGTGAGTATATTCATAACAACTAAGCAAACTCCATCCACGGAAGACCATAAGAGACCGTTTGAAACTTAAAAAAATAAATAGTAAGTGGACCTTGAGTTAAGATTTTCTTTGGAAAAATAATGTTACACTTCACATTCATTTGTTGGCAGAAGACAAACGGTATATTTGCCAACCTGAATAGATATCATCATAGATATAAGTCAACAGTAATCGGTGAGAGATGAAGTGAACTTACTCAGACACATGATAGAGTCCCCACATCTAATTTCCCCACAGACGCCGAGAGAGTCCCCCAAAACAGTGTTGCATTGCTGACAGTGGAGAGTCATCCGCTGTTTGTGTTCTGCCTCTGTGGTCATTTTTGCAGTGTTGTTCCGTTGGATTAAGAGGCTTTCGTCAAATTCCATATTGATGAAGTTTTACGGAAGTTAGCTAACTACCTAGCTAGCAAGTTATCCCGCTTGTGAATTTGAAACTCAGGACTGGATGTCTCTTCCTTGTGTTTTACCTCTTCACTTTGCTCGGTGTAACACTGCCACCGTCTGGAGTAACGTGAGAACAAAATTCGCTGTAAACATTTAACATAATAAAACAAGTGAAAACTAAATAAGATTACGCCAAAACGAATGTTATTATACTAATCTTCAGCGACGAAATTTAAGCGTTAATCAAAGGCCAAAAATGTTATATTGGCAGAAGAGACCGGCAAAAATGTATCATCGCTCTGATTGGCTGGGTGGCATATCCGGTCACACGCAGGAGCCAATCAAATGGCTCCCACTGCTGTGTTTTGAATCGGAGCGGATTTAACCGTTGGGCGCTGCCACACAGTTCATCGTGCATGAGAAACTGATCGTGTGTATGTTGATTTCTTCTCACAAAACGGATTAAACTATCACAACAAAATGGATTTGGACTCCATGAAATATGCAGAGTTGAGGAGCATCGCAAAGGAGCTCGGGCTTAAAGCGAATATGAAGGTAATGGAGTTTTACTTTTTAAATGAACGTAGAAATACTTGGAGATACAACTGTGTTAATGCTAACGTTATGCTAACGGCTACTGTAAGCTTTCGCTTGCATTTGTGTCTAACGACGAAATTATACTCAACAAGCTGATGTTTTTTGTTCGAAAACAGGCTGATAAACTCCTGAAAGCCATCAAGCAGCATTATGAACAAGAAAAGAACAATAAGGAAGGAGATAAGGTAACTTAATCCTGGCCAGTGATACAGTTTAATTGCTAAATCAGTATTTTAATCATGCACTTTCTGATGTATATAGCTATGCTACATACCAGTGTATAATTGTGATGTTTTCCAGGGCCAAGAGAATGATGTTAATGCTGTTCAAGAAGAAACAGCCAGTGTTCAGGAAAATAAAGACGCATCTTGCAAGGAAGAAGTTTTCAGCCCCACTGTGTTTGTGAACACACGTCGGGGCAAAGGAAACGGTACCAAGAGAAAGAGCTCTGATACTGCAACAGTGACTGAGAGTGATGCCAAGTTACCTCCAGGTGCTGCAGAGGTAACTTACTACACATCGTAACATACTCGACACAAATACTAAATGACATGTGCATGAGCTTTTTATAGTGACAGAAAATCAAAGTTTGCATCCTGGCATGTTTTTTGTACATCTCTATTTTATTTGTTTAATGACAAGTTTATCTGACACGGGGCCACATACAAATAAACATACATTTCAATACTTGAAATCTGATGCATTATACAGAGATACCAGGCAGGTGAACAACACACACTCCTCATTGGTACAAATATGGAAATTTGGCACTAGGATCCCTATGCACAGGGGTACTTTATTACAGTATGAATTACTTGCGTTCAGGATCATTAAGGACTTTAAACAACTGTTGTTCTCTTTAAGGGTGACACTGAAGTGACTGAAGCTAGTGCACCCAGTGATTCTAGGGGTGCTAAGAAGAGAAAAGTGTCCTCTACCAAGGACTCTGCCAAAACAGAAACTGAGCAGCCCCAGCCCACTGGCAGTGAGCAACAGCCCGAAGCGCCTGTGCATGGTGATACAGGTCAGTAGTATGGTTTGATTAAACTTGTAGCTGTTAGTTTCTCCTGCTTTCAGTAGCCTGTTCCTTCTGGAGACTGATGTCTCGCTGCCGTCTTTCTCCAGAGATTCTTGACTTTAACATGAAGTTATGATCATATATGTAACCTTTATTTTACATACATTTTAAATGTCTGTCCAGACAAAGCACCAAAAGTGGCCAGACCTGGTAGAATCCCTCGTTACCAAGGACTCCAGCAGAAGAACAAGCCAGCGTTGAAGCCTGTCACTCCTAGTAAGTTCATTGTTTTGTTATTGCTCTCTCTCCTACCATCCCACAATCAGAGACAACAGTACCCCGCACACACACACACACACACACAAACACACAAACTCTCAAAATGATTTTTGTAAATTGTGTCTCTTTTTGTAGATTTCAAAAAACTCCATGAGGCACATTTTAACAAGATGGAATCGATTGACTCCTATGTCCAGAGAAAGAACAAGCAGATGGAGACGTTCAGAAATTCAGTTAAAGAACTGAAGGTACTCAAAAGCTTCTAAACAGTCTTACTGACTTTATTCAGAAAAAAATGTTATATCTGTAAATTAACTTATATTCCATTGTATTTTTAGAAGCTTTCAGACAAAACTAAACTGCAGAAAGTTGATGGAAAAGCTCAAGTGGTAAGTATAACCTCCTGCTGAACATCCATAACTGTACAGACTGGAGTATATTGACTATTTCCAGAGTGCAGTGAAGGTGATGACCTGTATGCATGTGTTCTACAGAAGGCAGTTCAGAGTCGTGCTTCCATGTTCAGCCCCGTCCCGGGGAATAAGAAACCAGCTGAGGACAAACGCAGACACACTCAGCTCTCAGCCAGTAAAGCTCCTCCAAATAAACCTGCCGGGAAGGAAGAAGCTCCGTTCAGACCGTCTGTCCTTTCTACTCGCAGGATCAACGTTCGGTGAGTCACTTTTTCCTCCTAATTTAAATAGATATCCAAATACGGTTCACGGTTGCTGGTAAAGTTTGGACCTCTCGGCCACTTTCATATTGTTTTCTGCCTTGACCTTCTCTTGTCCAGAACATTCTTATAAAGAAGTTTTATTGTTTTATTGTTTTGCAACCTTGAATCAAAGGGCTTTGAGGCTTTTTTTTTTTACACCAATCAACAGAAAAAGACCATTTAATTTATATTTTTCACTTTGACAAATAAAAATGCAATAAGAAGCAGAAGAGATACTGCCCACTACTTCTATCTGTATGCGTGAATGCATTAAAGGGTCTTGTTCTCATGGTTCCCATGGGTCCTTGAAATCAAGGCCTTGAAAGTTTTTGAAGATAGACATGGGTCATTTAAAGTGCTTGAATTTTATATATTTTGTGCAAGAGCAGAAATGAAGATTCTTTTGGAATTTATATTTTTTATGTTAGCAAATAGCTGTCTGCACGTGTGTCTCCCGCAGTTACGTCATTGTTTCACGCGTCACCTGCCTCGAGAAAGTGCATGAGTGATAGAAATCAATGATGCAGGTTAAACGGCGGCAAGCGAGAAAGCTGACGTTAAGCAAACCTTCAGCTATGCCTGGAAAATATAAACACACATTCAAGCCTCTCTTTTTAATTGTCTGTGCTTCTGTAAAGCTGCTAGTTCTGTTCATTATAAAAACTGTTGCAACTGTAATTAACTTTGATCCGTGTCTCAAATTATGTCGTGTTGGGTCCTTGAATTTGAGAGAATTGGGCCTGGAAAGTCTTTGAAAAGTCCTTGAATTTGATGTGTAAAAAGGTGTGGGAAGTTACCTGTTTTCTGTTGATCTCAAAGCCACATTATGTCTTCTTTTGATTCTATATTGTAAAACATGAAAACTTCCAAGAGGAGTGAATAATACATCTTTTTGGCACTGTGTATAATGCAGCACTTTAACAACCTACGTGTGTTTGCAGGTTCTCAGAGGCCACTTGTGACAATGAGTTCAAGAGGTCCTTGGTGAAGACCCCGGCACGCATGTCACTCTGTGTGGCCTCGAGCACCCCACAGAAACAACCTGCTGATGGAGGAAAACCCAACAATGTCAAGACTTCAACTTTATCTGCCACAAAAACTCCAGGTACCTTTGTCCTTCATCCTTGGAAAGACATCTGCATTTGCCTATAGGCATGTATAGAGTGAGTGATTTAACTGTTTTTCCTGCCTAATTCCAAAGGAGCATTCGTTTTCACCGGCAACACGAGTACAACAACCCCCGGAACACAGAAGAAGTCAGGCTTTGATCTGAAGGCGAGTCTCTCTCGTCCCCTCAGCTACAAGCCTCATACAGGTACAAAAGCACGTTTTAATTTCTCTGCTTCACTGAAATATAGCATCAGTATGCGGATGAATCCCTGATTCTTTTTTGTTTTTTTGTAGGTAAACTGAAGCCGTTTGGAGAGACCCAAGAAAACACGGCAGGAGACAAGTCGCTGATCTCAAACTCTCATCAGAAAAATTACAAACAGCACCAAGTCCAGACAAGGTATGTCTAAAAATGAAAGCACACACTGGCAATTAAATAACTATTTACTCTTACAACATCAGTCTCTTATGGATGTTACTGTATGTTATTTTAGGGGGGACAGGAGAGCAAAACACGTGGAAGACCGGAAGCAGAAGAAAGAGAATATGCTTGGAGCACGGAGAGGCCTCGTCATGATGTAAACATTTGGTGCTTGGTTGTTTGTAGACGTTTTGTACAGCATCTTATTCCAGTGTAAATATGTTGTCGTCTGCAGCTGATGCTTTCATTTCTGCAGTCTCTTTTAGCCTACTGTTAGGAAGCTCACATTTTCTGCTTCTATCCAAACTACTGTGTTTTTAGATTTGACTCATGGTGTAGTTTTAACACCTTCCAGCTCTGAATGATGCTTTTATATGTAGAGAATCCATGTCCTGCTTTACTGCGTTTAAACTGTACTTTTGTTCTTGAAAATTTGATGTAATTTGTTTTTACTTTTTTTTGGGAAAGACTGATAAAAAGATTGATTTGATACAAAAGATTTATCTGCATTCTTAATTTTGTAGTGTAACATTTGTGCACGATCACGATTTTGATAATGAAATCTGTCCCACAAGAATTAATGTGAAAAATCCTTTTATTGTTAGTTAAGAAAACAACTTTCATTGTGAAAGAGCAGCAAGATGGTCTGTTATTTTCCTGTAACTGAAAGGCCGTAGTTGTCGCCGGCTACGATTGTGTTTTATCTTTAACCATATTTGCTCATTTTTATAACCAGAAACCTTCTTCTGGGCTTTTACTAAGTTCTGCAGGTAAGATGTGGCTCATAGTTACTGAAGTCTTAACAAGGAGCAGTAGCAGGAATGATGGATGGTGTGTAACTGATTGTCCACTGAACATTTGTTTATTGACAGTTTCAGTATAGCAGCACCAGTATTCAACCGTTCATCTGCAGTATTGTATCGGTTGCTCTCAAATTTCCGGATTCCTCTTGTACACCTCATAGGCAAACTCCTCAGTGTGTGCATAATCTTTGCAGACGCCAATAAAATCAATCTCCAGCTGGAAGGGGCCGTCTGCTTTGTCCCCCAAGGTAAATCCAATGGTGTTAACCTGTAAATACAAAAAGATAAAGTGAATATAAAGTAATTGGGGCACATGAGGTGAGTAAAATGTATTAGAATGATGGTTACAGGTTAAAAAATATCTTAAGATAATGATACAATTGTACTCAACAGTGTAACTTTGTTATGGCTTAATTTATTTATGTATTTGATGCCACGTCAGTGTGACTTTTCCTTTGCTCTACCTTGTCCAGCCAGAGAGGATGCTGGTCGTCCTGTATCCTCCCACGATGTGTGAGGAAGAACTTGGAGAAAGGTATCTGTGGGTGAGTAATAGTGTTAGAAGGACTGCTTACATTTCATATAAGAAAAGAAAAACCATTGCTAGTCACAAAAAAAGTGCAGGAATATGGTATATCACCAACATTTATCATTGCATTAATTATTTTTTGCCCACCTTGACATCTTGCCAGTAGGGTCCTCCCCTGGTAAACAGGAAATAATTGTAGATGTCATCTTTCTGGTGAGAGAAGTATGTTTCTGTGGCAATGTTGATCATCCATGGACGGCCATCGCCACGCACTCGTAAATGCAGGGTGTTGAAACTGGACCAATCATAGTGCTTTTTTCTATCGAACGAAGCCTGGGAGACACAAAAAGTTTGGGGATAAAACTTTTAGTGCAGCTGTAGTCGTCATCCAACTGACAACAATATGAATTTAAGAACTGTTGACAATTTCCAGACCTTCGGTGTGGCCAGGTTTTCATTCCAACACAAATTTATGCCAATAAACCATAGAGGAGGAAGAGGAGCTAGTCAGTATTTGGAATTAATAATTATAGTGGCTGGTGGTAGAGCTAGGCAACATGCAAGAGAAAACTTCCACAATTATCGTCCAAATATCTGTTTACTTGGAGAAAATTACCTGTTAAATTGCCATGAGTGTTTCAGGAATTATTCTATGACAAGTTTAATTTAGTAACTGCTTTATAGTTTTAGTCATGAATTCAATCCCACTCATGGTAAGAGAGAGAAAAAAGAATAGGCTGTCAAAACACAGAGAATCTCCCCAAAAAACATATATCATGATTCACAATATTTTAAAAAATCTTCAAAATGATTAATGATAACTACTGAAGTATTTCCTGGTTAGAGTAGAAAAACTTCAGTGAAAAAGAGGTATATTGTCACTTTGTTAATGATGGTTGATTCGATTGCTGTGGGTACAAAGAAATGTGTATCTGTAAACTTTATTTTTCACAAATGCATTTAAAGTAACAATTTGGATGTGACAATAAAGGTTTGGTTTAGGTACCTTGAAAGTGCTTTGAATTTTAAAAGATGTATGAACTCTGTATTGAACAACCTTCCCCCACAGCCTCCCAGGTTGTTAAAATCCAGATAAAATGCTGGGGTCAAGGCCTCTGTGTCCTCAATGGCCCTGGATACTATTACAGTAACTTCCCTGTGTCATTAGGAGAGAATGTGTGATTCCACAAACTTCTGAAAGAAAAAACAGCAGGACACTAACCAGAAGCTGCTGTGAGCGCACGGAGCAGTAGCCACTGTAGCGTGTTTCTCCGTCCCTCGGAGGAGTCGAGCTCAGAGTCCCGTACAGAAAACAGGTATTATTGTTTTTGCCAAGCTTCAAATGAACTTCACTTTGTCCTCCTATCTCACGATCTGAGGACACCGTCCACTGCTCCAGGCTCTCCGGACCTCTGAACTCCCATATCACTCGGTTCTGCTCCAACATGTGCTCAAGGATCGGTTTGCCCTCTGGACCAACCCATCGGTCAGAAAACTCCTTCTTCAGCAGTGTGAACTGCTTCTTTATCCCCTCCAAACCCTTTGAGAAGCTAAAGTTGGTCGGCTCCCATGGGAACTTGTCTTCTTTGGGCTGTCCGGGTCGCCTGTATTCACCCTGACTCACAGCTCGTCTGGCTGCAGTGAGAGGAGTGATGGAGGGGAGGAGCAGCTGCTGCTGCTGGTGGATGGAGCTCAGCAGCCTCACTGAGGGGAGACGAGTGATCTTTGGCAGAGACATTTCAGCAGCACTGATCTGGATGTTTCACTGCTGGGATACATCACATAGAAAAGCGGTGTCATTACACTCGAGTTATAGGGTGGCAATGGGTTGTTATGGTTAAGACTTGGATTTATAAAGACAAAATGTCTTTAGCTACACGAATGTCCTCTTGGCATAGGCCTATGTGTTAGTGTGTCTTCATATGTCATCTATTGTGTCCGACTTGAGTCTCTGCTTTTATGGTGCTAACCAGTTTCCCCACTGATGATGTATAAAATGATCTGTTTGCTGAAAAACTGATGACACTAAACTTATTCCAGTTGTGTTGCTTAATCAATTGTTAAGTTCACCTCTATTGAGTTAATTAATGAATTAATTAAGGCTGGGCAATATGATATATTTATATCGTGATATGAGATTAAATATCGTCTTAGATTTTAGATATCGTAATATAGCATAAGTGTGGTCTTTTCCAGGTTTTAAAGGCTGCATTACACTTAAGTGATGGAATTTTCTTACCAGACTAATTGTGTAAATATTTTATGAAAGCACCAGTCAATCTTAAAATATCGTGATACTTGATTTTCTCCATATCGCCCTGCACTAATACAGTATTATTATTATTATTATTATTATTATTATTATTATACAGTCGTTATATAGTCGTCGGTTACGGGCATGTTTAAGACTCGATTTTTAAAACATTTAAATACATAACTAATGTTCAATGAATGACCAAGACAATCTGGTTTATATTACTCTGAAGAATAATAATGTGATAGTGAATACAAGGTTAGCATAATCTGTTTCTACTTACTGTGATCATGTTGTTCCAAAAGGTGACGGATGGATATTTAATCGACTTCGGTTCTTTTTTTAGTTTGACTTAACCATAAAGTTATATCTTTAAACCACTGTTATGGCTTGAAAACCTTTATAAACTGGTCGTTTACACTCATTTAACAGTAAAAGGTTAATTTATCGTGGACCTTGAACGTAGCAGTGCACCAAAGATTCCCGTCCTGACTGACGCACTCACTGTCAATATGTAGTTCCACTCTAGGCTAACCGTCAATGTCCTCGCATCCTAGCCTAATGTTTGTTTTTATTTTAACTCTATTAATACAGTAATATAAGTACACGGATAAATTAGAATTTTATTTCACTGACGGAGCTATAAAACAAAGCCGTAAATATGGTATCAGTGCGAGCGCGCATGCTCAGTACTGCCTTTGTGTGGCTGACTGCAGAACCAACTAGCTAGCAGCAACGGCTAGCCTCAAACATTTAGACGACACAGAGGTAGCTAGCAGGTTAGCCGTGCAGCTAATCATGGTGAATGTAAAGAAGCGGAAAGGTCGGGTCGTGATTGACTCTGACTCCGAAGACAGTGCTAGCGACGATAATTTAGATCAGGTAGGTGCGCGTTTTTTTCAGTTTTTGTTCGAACGGATCGCTAATTAAGTTGTCAACAGTTTGAGGGGAAGCTAATGTATGCTAACGGACTGCGCTGTGGTTTGCCTCGCTTGAGCAAGCTGAGAGTGGGCCTATCTTATTTACAGTGCTTGCTTCCTTTCTCAGTAAACACGCCATTCCCAAAGACGAATAAATGTTTTTAGATTGTTCCCACATGTTTCCGTGAGCTTTTCAGAACGGAGGAAAGTGTGAAGTTGTAAAGAAAGCGGTGTCTTAGCATCAGCCAGCTAAGTTATGCTAACGCTAAGGTTACATTCCGAGAGATGCACTCAACGCTAGCAATCATGCAGTATTATGTTGCCACCAAAATGCCGCGCCATGGGCCTTTTACTGGTTTCGAGTAGTAAAGCTGCTTGACTACGGCTCTGCACTGTAGGGGGATTTGATTGTTAGCTTTCAGACTGAACGAGAACGGGACATGTTTGCACACACTGGAGCCGTAGTGGAGTCGCACTTGAATTAGCTAGAAGAACCTTATCTGCCGAATGACGTCATGGGCACAGAGCTGAAGGTCTATTTCGGTGTTGTTGTCAAACAAGCGCTGGTAGACTGACTGAGGAGCTCTCTCCTGTCGAACATGTCAGTCTGAAGAGCTGCACAGTAACTGTGATCAACATTAAACCCCCATGCACATTACCTGACAGTACACAAACAGTTGATGCTCAGAGACAGCCCAGACAGGTAGTGAAACACGGATGACAAGAAGAGTTGAGAGAAGTACAGAAAGCATTGTTTCCTTGGTTGCATCAATAGTTTTTTGTGTATAAGGGCTTGCCAGGGCTCTACAATCCTGATTTAATATTGCCTTGAAGCCAGCTATGCAGATCAAATGTTTGCAGTAGTTAAATATACTGTCTCTCCCAGGATTGATTCTGCAAACCTCAATGTGTGAGGTGGAAGTCATTAGAATCATGTTAGGTAGCATGAGGCCAGGGATTTCTGGATTTCTTCACTATTGACTGATGTGATTGATAGGGCTGTCCTTGATTAAAGAAATTCTTAGTCAACTAACACTTTGTCAACTAATTGATTAGTTGATTTAATCGACAGATCTGTAAAACTTCTCCACAAAGAATCATGCAAAAGCACCACTTTAAATATTGTGTTTACCAGAGATAAGATACCATCAAAACTCAAGCAGGAGCCTGGCTTAGAACGTAAAGACAACAGACATATTTACGTCTATTACCATCCAAATGGTTCAGCCGTTAGGAATGTAAACACAGTGCAGTGACATGTTTTACATCTGTTATGTTTCACCATCCAATTTGTTCTGCCCGGTCTTAAAAAAATGTTGCAGGCAATCATAATGTCAAGAATTGGGTTTTAAATTTCCGATTACTGACTTTTCTGCACCGAAACATAATCTTTCAAGAGAGAATTGTGATGCATCTAAAAATCCATTACAGTAATGTGAATTGGTCACATCCGTATCTGCCCCGGTGCAGTGCACTGTGTCGGTGCATCCCTACTTCTCTCTGGACTGCAGCTCTTCCACATTCTTTCAGCTAATTAGCATGCACATATTCAGGGTTAGTTATTTAGCTTTACATTCTTGCTTTAGTGGATGCTCTTTTCAGATGTGTTCAGGCCATGCTACAAAGTTCTGCATCAATCCTGTTGAGAGAAATTGCTGCTCACTCCTGCCATCAGAATGTGTTTTGATGACCACTTGTGGTTGGATTTTGCTTCCTTGTTCACATGTTATTTTACCTGTGGGAAACTGACTGCTGCCGAACAGAAATACATGTTTGCTCCTGCCCACTCAGCTAGTCAGCTTTCAAACTCTTGTCTTGGCAAACCAACTGTGTTTGGGAGGTTTGTCCTGCTATATGTGTATTACAAAGTTGACTATATTTCCACTTTGTGTGATTAGGATTTTACTTTTACTGGGTGCTCTTTCTGAACCACATCACATGTTCTAATTTTCAGGAGCTCTTGTCTTTGGCAAAGAGGAAGAGGGTTGATTCCGGTGACCAGGAAGAACCGGTTAGCAAACCTGCAGCTTCTACAGACTCCGAGACATCCGATAGTGATGATGAGGTATGACAGGCGTAGTATTCACTTTTCAGTTCGGGACGTAACAAAATGTTGATAACTCAAACTGAATTTTTCACTCCTTTGTCCAGTGGACTGTGGGTGGCACCAAAGGCAAAAAGAAGGTTAAGCAAGGAAAAGGGTCTGAGAAGAAGAACGCTACAAAGAAGAAGGTTAATAAAGCAACGGCGTCTGGCAGCTCAGATGGAGACAGCTCAGCGGAGAGCTCCGCACCAGAGGAGGGTACGTCTTTAGGCTTTATTGGGAAAATGTGCTCTGTTCTCTACAGGCAGGCTTACTTAATGTCTGTGTGTAAAACCACAAACCTTTTAGGAACCATGTATGACAACAGTTGAGGCACTTGTTGTGGTGGCAGTTGTACAGATGTGAGCTCAGCAAACTGCCACACGTCCTCGGGTTAATGGCATCTTGCATAAAGTGCAAAGCAGAGTGGCGAGACATATTCTGATCTGAAGATTACACATATCGTCAGGGTGTCCGTGGGTATCATGTGGCTGGGATTAGATGACTCACTCACTCATCCTCTTTATCATCAGCTGGCACACAGTGTGGCATCTAAGATGTTGTGTGTTTATTTGTGTTACATTGTCTTGCTATACATTGTTATGGAAAAGTTTTTGAGAAAAAGTTCTGGAAATCTGGTCAAAGTCCAGTACCAATATCCAAGATGATTTAAGATAAAAAGACAAAAATAGTCTGCATCATAGCCCCTCTTTAATTGTTTTCATTCAATTTAACAAAATAACAGTAAACAAACTGTAAAATATAAGTAGCTATGAATAACAGCGCACACAGCTCGGTGAATTTCACCTCCTTCTCCAGGTGCTGCGCCTGGATGACTGCCGCTGCTGCAGCAGTATGAACCCAAAATAAACTGATTTGCAATAAACCAATCAAAAGGATGCCAAAATAACTATAAAATGATGCCAATTTGTAAAAAGTCTGAATTGATGCTTTGCCAGGTCTGTCTGCAAGACGAAAAGCAAACAACTTTTAAAATGCTTGTTTTCTGAGTGGGGTTCGGATTGATCAGGGAGATGCCGGAGAACGTCAACGCTGATAGGCTTTCACGACACAGCATCACATGAATTTCTATGTGAATGTCACCTGGCGCGAATTTGCATCTATTTGCATCGACTTTGTATGTAATTGTGCAACGTGAAAAGTTTGCTTTGCGTTTGGTGTGAACGCAGCATTAGGCTGCCTTCATTTTCCACTTTAAAAGTAGTTTGATGTCATTTCAATTTCAGGCACTTGCTACCTTTTTAAAATACATGTCTCAATGCCAAAAGTTGTGCATAACATCTTTTAGGAGACACACAATGGGTTAAAATAAAGGAGTTGAATTCGTCCATACTCCAGGACATCCCTGTCCTGTAGTGTCGGGTTTGTGTTACTGTACTCTGGATGAGAACTGAACTCGGCTGAATGATTGCTGTTTGTGCCAACGCATCGCTCTTTATCAGGTGAGGTGTCTGATTCCGAGAGCAACAGCTCGTCCTCCAGCTCCGACTCGGACTCCTCTGAAGACGAGGTGTTCAGGGACGGTTACGACGACGACTTGATGGGAGACGCGGAGGACAGAGCTCGCCTGGAGCAGATGACAGAGAAGGAGAGAGAGCAGGAGCTGTTCAACAGAATTGAGAAGAGAGAGGTGCTAAAGAGACGGTGAGTGGGGATGATGGGAAGGAGGAATCTTTTTTTAAAAATTGCGGACGACACGCAGCAAAGGCCCCTGCAGGACTTGAGCCAGAGGCTGCCCCATGTTCAATGTTTTTGAAAAGAACACTAGTTCTGTTTTTTTCTTTCTCTCATTTCTTAACAACATGCTTGCAATACAAATAAGTAAACTTTCACGCATGAGGCAGAATCTGGCATTTGAACACCGCTGCATGCGTCTGTTGATCTATTAAAGTCTATGTTTGTTTTGACAGTTTTGAAATTAAGAAGAAGCTGAAGACGGCAAAGAAGAAGGAGAAAGAGGAGAAGAAAAAGAAGCAGGAAGAAGAGCAAGAAAAGAGGAAGCTATCTCAGGTTCAAGACACGCAAGTGGTGAGTCCAGTTTCACATTTTAAACCATAATAAACATTGCATGACAAAAATTAAAAACTATGAATCATGTTGGAGACAAAAAACTCAAATAAAACTTTTTTGGGTAATGCCTCACAATGCTTCTTATAGATTCTCAGCAGGGCTTAACATTAGCACCTGCCAGTTTGCAGGTAGAATTCAGCAGCTTTACACACAACCTTATCAGAGTATTTAGTCTAGTTCTTCAAGTAAATCACCACACACAACTATAATCAAATAAAACGCAATTTCCCACAGAATTGTGCCTAGTGAAAATGCTGAGTGGTTAATAGCTTTGGAAAACCACTAGCCACAGTGGCTGGTGAGCAAAACAAGTGAATGATTCTGAGTATTGCATTGTTCTTGCTTTTATTTTTCTTATTGCATCAACATTAAAGTTAGACTAATGTAGTGGCAGCATTACACCTTTTCTTTATCCTGTGTCTGATTGTAATACCCCCCCGTCTTTTAGGTCATGTCACACAATAAGGAGAGAAGATCCAAACGTGACGAAAAACTTGACAAAAAGTCCCAGGCCATGGAAGAGCTGAAAGCTGAACGCGAGAAGAAGAAAAACAAAACAGGTCGGTGTGATTTTTGTAACTTCTTTGTGACGTGACGGTTGTGGCAATTCAGTCGGTTCCAAAAGCTGACGTTTCATCTCTTCGTTGAGCAGCGGAACTGCTCGCCAAACGCCAGCCGCTGAAGACGAGCGAGGTTTACTCTGACGACGAGGAGGAAGAGGAGGAGGACGACGACAAGTCATCAGTCAAAAGCGACCGGAGTTCCCGTTCATCGTCTTATGATGATGACGAGTACGTTTTATTCTGCTCCTACTGTTTTAAGCAATACAACGCCACACGTCTCTCTGCATTTCAAGTAACGTCTTGACTGCGTTCTGCCAACAGGAAAGAAGAAACTCCTCCGAAGTCGCAGCCCGTTTCACTACCAGATGAGCTCAACAGGGTCCGCCTGTCCAGACACAAGCTGGAGCGCTGGTGCCACATGCCCTTCTTCGCTAAGACCGTGACCGGCTGCTTTGTGAGGATAGGGATCGGGAACAGCAGCAGTAAACCAGTTTATAGGGTGAGTTTTGGCTTCCTCTGGAGCGTTTCTTACACAGTGTTTAATATTGGACAGCAGTGTGATTTTTTTTATAATGGTGATAGTGAAGATCTGGTACTCTTTAGAAATAGTTAAATAAAGTCTGATTAGTGAAGTTTGATTTAATCTGAGTCGTCCCTTGTTGTTGAAAGGTGGCTGAAATTGTGGACGTGGTCGAGACGGCGAAGGTTTACCAGCTTGGTTCAACGCGAACAAACAAGGGATTACAATTAAGGTGGGTGACAGACTCAGTTAACGGACCGTCTCTTCATTTGTCCCTGCTTCCCCAAAATATGTGACCTTTTTGACTGTATGTCGTCCTCAGGCATGGCGGTGACACGCGGGTGTTCAGGCTTGAGTTTGTATCGAATCAGGAGTTTATGGAAAGCGAGTTCATGAAGTGGAAAGAGGCGGTAAGTGTGTTTTGAAAAAATTAAAAGAAAATTGAAAAAAAGACCAATGACAGAAAGAGTACATGTTTTACACATCATGTTTTACACAATACACTGATGCAGTCAATACCAAGTTCAGGGTTCCCACGCAGTATGGAAAAATCTGCAATTTAATTTTAGTATTTTCGAAGTATGGAAAAAATAAAAGGGAATATGGAAAAAATATTTAAATATAAAATTCTGAATTTCTAAAAATAAATGTTTTCTAAATATTTAGACAAAAACATAATATTTAGAGAAAAAGTCTGAATATTTTCACACAAAAAAAGAATATTTAAGTTAGAATATTTAGAGAAAAGGGGGGGAAAAAAAGATGAAGAAATTGAATCTTTTGAGGAAAACCTGGAATATTAATTTTTTCTATTTTCCAGATGATTGTTGCTGGAATGCAAGTACCGACTCTTGACGAAATCACCAAAAAGGAGCAGTCCATCAAAGAAGCTCTGAACTATAAATTCAACGATAAAGACATAGAGGATGTAAGTCTGTTTCTCTACATGAGAAGTGATTTCTCTGGCCTCGTGCATTACTAAACATTTAGTTTTATCTTTACCTGCTGCAGATTGTTAAAGAGAAGGACAGATTCCGAAAAGCGCCACCGAATTACGCCATGAAGAAAACGCAGTTACTCAAAGATAAGGTAAAGGGAATGACTGCTTTTGTGTTTTTGACTGTCAGAGAATGTGTAGTGATCCTAAACCCATCATCAGTTTGTGGCTATCAGGCTCTTGCTTACTGATTTAGTCTGTTTTGATTGAAGGCCATGGCAGAAGAGAGTGGAGACGGCGACAAAGTGAAAGTGATCCAGGATGAGCTGAACGAGCTCGAGGAAAGAGCAGAAGCGCTCGACAGACAGAGGACCAAGAACATCTCTGCCATCAGGTACACAAAGTTACACAGTTTTTTAAATCTCTCTGCAGTTACTCTGTTTTAATAAAACGGAGAATAGAGTTCCTGACTTCAGATACGTGGTTGTAAACTAATGAAAAAATGTTTTACAGCTGCAAATCCTTTTCACTGGTTGAAAAAAACATTACAGGTTGCCGGGAAGGAAATGATGGAAATTGAAACTTTTGTTTAAAATGAGGTTCACAACATGTCCCACATTAATTCACACAATACAACACAAAGAACGTGGGATTAATATATAGCCGAGGGTTGGTTCATGTCGTATTTTTAGATACATCATGACTCTTTGTTTTGGAGCATGTGTATTAATACAGAATTGTTTCTGGTTGTATTCATCATGCAGCTACATCAATCAGAGGAACAGAAGCTGGAACATCGTTGAATCTGAGAAAGCTCTCGTGGTAAGTGTCCTCCTCCTGCAGCACCACCATCACCTTGTTGTTTGACTGTAATGATTTTTAATATGAAGGCTGTGATGATGAAAACTGTGTTTGAAAATATAAGACGTGTGCTTGAAGCTGCTGGTCACATCCTGTAGTTTCTGTTTGCACTGTGACACAAGTGCAACAGAAATGTTACTGACGGACACGAAGGGAAAGTTCTGTCTTTACAAACTGATTGTTTTCTGAAAACAGTAGTGACCGCCATCTTGAAACACGGCGTCACGGAAATATGTATTTTTGATTTTGGGGGCACTCACAGCAGTGTTTGTGAGGAGACAAGAGTTCTGTGTGTCTCACAATAACATAAGTCCCCCTGGCCCCCAATGTCCCCAGAATATTGTGTCAATTGTACTGCAGTTTTGATCATTAAAATAACCCAATTTTTATTTTCTCACAGGCTGAAGGACAAAATGCTAAAAACCAACAAATGGACCCTTTCACACGAAGACAGTGCAAACCCACCATGGTGTCTAATGTAAGACTCCTTTCATTATTTCACGTAACATTTCCGATATGTACAAAGTAATAAAAACTGTGCCGAATCTTTTTTTATTTATTTATCTAAGCTATCTAATGTTGTTCATCTGTCCACCTGTTGGTTTTGGTTGTGCAGGCCAGAGACCCGTCAGTCCACGCAGCTATTCTTGCTCACCTGAACCAGAAGTACGGCTCGGGGTCGACACCAGATGCTGCCGGCGGAGATAAGAACAAACTGGTGAGCAGGACAAGCACTAACAGACACTCCCAGAGTGTTAACTTCTTTCACTTGTGCAAACAATGCCCAGATCCTGATTGTTGTCCTGGTCCTGTTGTACCATTGCTGTGCTGTTTCACCAGCTGTGGCCTGTGTTTTATTTTTCTTTCTCTGATTTTAAGTCATCAGAAAATGGACTCTTATTATAACAGATTCCATTTTCTGATGAAATATTCCTATACTATAACTGTTTGTCTGCTAAATATTTTTTTGAAAGAGTAAGCCTCAGTCTCCACTGTAGAACAAATGCAGACTTTTATGGCTTGTTGGATAATTAGACATTTTAAGGCTTCAGCAGACATAAAACTTTATTATCAATTATTATTTGCCTATAATGCATATTTAACAGACTGTTATTTTTCTGGTTTGATATGAAGTAATACGAATGTGCGAATGCCAAGCAGAAAGTAACTTTCTACTTTTGTGGAAGGAAATAATCTTTTATTTAAAGTGTCTAAATGTCTAATCTTTCCTCTGTGTGTTATATTTTAGGGTCTAGTAAACCCAAAAGATAAAGACGCCCCCAAGCCAAACACTGACCTCTCAGAGGACTTGTTTAAAGTTCATGACTTTGACGTAAAGATTGACCTCCAGGTTCCCAATGCAGGTAAGATCTCTTATTTTTCTCCAATGCATTCTTTTATTTGCCCAGCCTGGATGTATATTTAACTTGGCTGTCGTCTGGACTTTTCACAAGATTTGTGACAGCCAGTGGGAAAAAGCTGCAGGGGTCCACAGTTTGTCTGTAAAAACCCAAATTTGACCTCTGGCACATTCTAATGCCACTATTCCACCGTAAACACTGATCTTAATTATTGCATATTTTAAAAAGTTTGCCTACCCGATTGTAAACATGTAGTGAATTACTGTAAAGGAGAATTAGGCTTCTTGTACATTTTAGCCCACACAGTCTGTAAATAGCTATTAATATTGAAAACCATGCATATTTCTGACTGATCACAACTTTTATAATTGATAATCATTAGACCTTATTTATTATTTATTTATTGACACCTTCACTGTAAGGTTCATCAATATACATGACATGGTTAATGTATTATTTTACTATAATTCAACTCCAATTCAATGAAAATACACAATGTTACTTTAAGGGGGAACATGTTTTTAAACATGTCTTATCCATCCTATGTATTGTTTTAAATAAATGTATTAATAAAAGAAACCTATGCCAAACATAACTAAAATAACAAAACGTGTGAAACACTTGACTCAAATCATGTGAATCTACTGAATCATGAATTAATGAATTGCTGTAAAAAGTGCAATGTAAATAAAGATCATTCATTAAATTAAAATGTATATAATAAAGTAGCCAGCTGCACTTAAATGACTCGTCAGCTGTTTGGCTGGCAGCTGGCGCTTATGGAAAGCTCTGCTTCTCAGGATCAAACTGAATAGAGCGAGCTGATTTACACATTGCCTTGTGAGTATTCTGTGTAGGAGTGTTCTGACCCATCGGTCAGACCAGCCTATTAAACATACAGCATCATGTATTTCACAGTTAGTAAAATCGATGTGATGAAAAACACACTGCACATGGCTTGAGATTTTCTTCAAATATTGATCATGCATTTTCTTCACACGTTCCATATCCATGCACCTAACAGAAATGCCTGGTATCGATGCTGACCACGAAGCCAGTCAGCAAAACAACATTCCCTCCACAAACTGTAAAATCACTCAGCCCCTGAATCATCTCCATCGTGTTGCTCTAGCTGGACTTGTCATCATATTGTAGCAACTCTGATTGATATTCTTGTGGAAAAGCTGCCAGACAGCTCGGCTGCATTCGACAGAAGCTTACTGGTATAATGTGCATAATTCACCGTGCTCTCTGTAAGCCATCCACTGCACTTCAAAATGATTAGCCATGAAAATGTGGTGTGTGCATTCTCCAGAGTGTTGGATGCTCTGCATCCCGCAGATTCTCTTGTCGGTTTTCATGAATTTTCCAGGGCCTTTCCCAGGGCTTCAATATGATTTTGGGGGTCCTCCGCTCAAGGGGAGACAAATAGACACAGCTGGAATGTGAAAGATGCTGCATGTATGCAAGGAGAGTAAAATGAGCCTGAAACATTATTGACATGCTCCCGGGAACACATAATGTCATGGTGTTGTAACACAGTCAAGACAAGCAAACAATGCGATGAAGCCTGTTGTGACGAGACTCAGAATCTTGTGAGTTATACTTGTTACAATAAATGTACTTGAATTGTTTACACGAAAGGCAGCAAGAACAAGATCTTTCACACCTGCTGCATAATGCTATCATACCACTCTCATAAACACTAACATGGTGTATATTTGAATAAGGCCTCACAGTAGGAACGCTGTAGCTGAGAGGAGAAGCAGCCAAAGGGATGAAGTACAAGGATATGTACTATATTATCTGTCAACTCGTGCCACATTATTGGCAATGCTACACAGCATGCATGCCAACACTAAGTTATACTGCCAGGGAGCCTTTATTAGCTTCACTAAATTGACTTGAATCAATATTACAAGGTCCAGAGGCCAAAAAAATGGGCTTGGCTGAAATGAAACAGACAATAGACAGTATCTCACCCATAGGTGTGGATTTTGAGGGGAATGCAGGGGAAACACCACCCTCAATATTTAGAACATGTGCATTTGCCCCCCCCCCCCTAATAAAAACAAGAATGTAGCAGAGGACTTTTATTTGGACGAACAGCTAGAAAATGACTCATAGACACAACAATGTTTCCAGTAAAGTAGGTGGTGGCCATATGCAACCTCAAAAGCAAAGGTTGCAATCTGCCATAAAACTATAAGAAGATGAAGCAAACATGCAGGAAGTACCATGACATAAATTGATGCAGAAAAGGCACACATTTGTGCATACAATTTCTTGGGGGAGGACCTCCTGCTTATTATGGATGATGGCATTCTGTCATTGTTTCATGCTCATTCTATGTCAAGTAATTCCCTTATTGTAAAGGACTGTGTGCTGCATTTCTTGTATGAAATGTGCTATACAAATACAGTTATTATTATTATTATTATTATTTGTGGAATATGTGCCCCCCCCCCCGCCCCAAATGCTGAAAAAAACCCTACGCCCTTGATCTCATCCAACAATTCAAGCTAGCACTTGCCGACCAGGTACATGCTCCATGTTTTATTGAAACCAGAGGGAGCTGCTTAGTGTGGTCAGTCACAGGTGCAAGGAAATGGCAGCATGGTGCTGGGCCGTGACGACTGTCAAAAGGCGAAATGACGGCTCAGGCAGCATGGCAGCATGAGCCGTCGAGTCAGGCAGGAAATGTACTTTTTTTCCTCTCTCTCTCCTCTTTCACATGGAGGATGTGCAGGAGCACAGCACACTGGTGATGGCTACAGGGGCAGCCCCGAGTCAACCCCACATCTCCAGCCAGTCACACTTAGCGGACCGTGGCTCTCTCACCCAATCCCTCAGAGTCCCAGAGGAGCTGGTTGACAGCCCGTCCACCAGGCCTCGCTGCTATCGAGAGTCAGCAACAGGTGCCACAGTCTTTTCTTTGAGTGCGGTTGTTATGCATCACCTGAGGAACTTCAGCCCGCTGTGTTTCTTTATGCTCTTGAAGAAACATGAATGTTTTGAAGGAAAGATGAGATGTGAAATGGTTGTTGACAAGAAACTATGTCCCTGACATTGGTTGTGTTTGGATCCTTGAGATGCCACAGAGCACATTAACAATGACATGATGACCTGGGACAATAAATAAATGTACATAAGGATGTTTTGCTAGACTATGTATTGGTACTTTTACTAAAATTATTTGTCTAACCTGGTTCAGGGCTGAACATAAAAACAACCACTGCATTTGTGGCAATTCAATAAACCATAAACGCCTGCACTTTGATGTTAGAGTGGTTCCCTTGTTATCATTCCTGCATGTGGATGTGTGCCCTGTCTGATCCGGCTGATCCTCCGTGAGTAACACCACACATAAAGATGAAAAAGGCACAGTTACTACCACCACATGTTTCTTGACAACCCCCCCCCCTTCTGAAAATCTTTTTCTGTCTCAGATAACCCCCTAAAATTCATGATGGATCTGGAGTGAGTAAGTGCAAGAGGCTATAAAAAGTCACTTTTCCATTGTAGAAGGTTGAATTTCTATTGTTCTCTTTCAGTTAATGTGGCTTCTATTTTTTTTTTTGTAAGCCACTTTATTACCACATATGCTGTGTCATAA
Source organism: Heterobranchus longifilis (assembly GCA_028570985.1). Lineage (NCBI taxonomy): Eukaryota > Metazoa > Chordata > Actinopteri > Siluriformes > Clariidae > Heterobranchus > Heterobranchus longifilis. The sequence continues at coordinate 7,409 of JAOVVB010026393.1, read as the reverse complement.
TTAATTAACAATATATTGTTAATTAAAAGTATAATTCAAAAATAATAAATTAGACATTATTATTTTTAAATTAGTCCTATACTTTTCATTAACAATGTCCTTTCATTTCTGGAACCATTTTGTTTGTTGTTTTGTTATCTTCTTCTATGTATCTTTTTTAAAAGAGTAATTAAACACATGAAACCAGACATGCCTTTTACTAGAGAAGCTTATTAGAGAGCTTAAATTAAGCTATTTTCTTTTTTCTGCTAAGTTCGTGGCTCTCACAACCAACTGGCCAACACACAGCTGACAACCTCGCAGCTAAACTAGGGGTGAAGACCTGAGGATGTCTGCGGGCATGGACCGTGGAACGTAAGAGCTTTAAATCTCGAGGGCGGGTGAGCTGGGACTCAGTTGCATGCTTGTCAGTTAACGGTTAATTATCAGTTAACGAGGGTCGGATATCGGTCATTAAAAAAAATCTAGATTAACATCCCTAATGCTAATAAAATTGCTATTCAGATTGAAGTCATAAGTATAAACCCACTGGAGGAAACCTAACATCTGTGTCAGGGATTTGTACCATAACTAAAACTGGACTGAACACCAATGCAGGTAAATTTCATTAAACTTCAAATCCAAAACTCCAAACTGTGCTCAAGGTGGTAACAGTAGCCTATTGTAGAAATCGTAATGAAAGCGGTCAGATCTGGATAAAATGGGTAGATCAGAAAAATAAATGTACTTCCCTTCATTAAAAAATAACTCCTGAACAGCTCCTGTTGCTGATGTTTGGGTTGTATTGGTGAAAAGGACACGGTAATGAAATAATGGAGCGTTTACAGTAGAGGAGCTTACTCTCACCAACTGGAAGTCAGATGATGAATATGACAAACGCAGATGACATGCCAGGCATGCTTGCTAGGAAACTTGACGTAGCTTTTAAAAAACCCAACAGCTCCTTGATTGAGCTACCAGTCATGTAGCCAAGAACATGTGCTGTGCAGTTACTGTGGGAAGGTGCCTTGGTGGCTGCAGACTCTGGCTATTGTTGACGGGTGTGTGTGCGTGTGTGTGTGTGCACGTGTGTGTGTGTGTGTGTGTGCTTGTGCGTGTGTGTGTGTGTGTATAGCTAAGCTGTGGCCATGCATGGCCCACACACGCTGCCGACTTTGTAAACGCCTGTGTCAGGATCAAAAGTCTGGCTATCCGCAGACATACTTGATTAGTGAAGGGCAGCTCACAATAGCTGCTCCACCAAAGACTGCCGGACAGATGGACTTCTTTTTCTGTCTTAATGCTGTAAATACTGAGGCGGCTCAATGTGTTTCACTTGGCATGATGTCAGCACTCATGTGCAACGAGCTAAAGAACCGGTTTAGGTCATGGGCAGCTTTTTCCTTTCCATGTCCCTGATTTCTTTTATCAGCAGTATCAGTATTATGTAGCGTATTTGATTAGTCGAGTTTTAATTTTCATTCCAAAGTAATGTGGCAATTTCTTTCAATCTTGTCTTTTTTAATCACTTCTTGTGCACCCCTGCACCCTTCAGCACTCTGAGTGACTGGACACACTTTCTTTTGTTATCGTAAGTCCTTGGTTTTGTTTCTTAATGCTTCATTTGAAAACCAATTAGCTTCTCTCTTGGATTCAATTACCAAAGTGAAAGGCTAGTGCTATCTCGCCTCGGCAATAATAACAAAATAATTGTATTCACACGCAGCCCCACCTCCCCAGCCCGCCTTTGGCGCACTGCTCTTTCAACCAGTGTCTGATCCCCTCCTTTGGCCTTGGCTGCATGCTATGCGAGTTGATTCAAAGTTGGAGCGATCGTATCACTCACCGATAAACAAAACACAACCGTTGGCTTGGCTCGTCTTTCAAAATCAATGAGGTCGGGAACATTTGAAATGGATTTCTCCTTGAGGGAAACGGTGAGCGCCTTGAAAATGTGCTCCATATTTCCACTGCCGTTGGCACAGTTTGACATGGGTGTCTGGGTGTGTGCCTGTGTGGGCTGGAGAATGTGTGTAAAAAAATTAGTATACATGTGTGACAGAAAAAGGGTCTGAGTTTGTGGTTGTGTGATTATGTGCGAGTGTCTGCGTGTGTGTCAGCAGTCAGTCATAATCTGGAAAGCATCACTGCTCACCACCACCGTTGACGACGTGTGCGTACAACACCGGCTCTGCCCTGAAATGTTCTCAGACAGCAGTGAATATGCTTGTAATGAGGTTGAAACTCTGGAAAATTATATGTTCAGACATTATAACTGCGTGTGCCTTGATTGCTTCACCACATTAACTCCATCATATATTCAACTTCACCAACATTTGCTACGATATTATTTTTCTAGGAAAGGTGAGTGCTTATTTTTTAAATAGAGTATAATAAGAATAATATCACTCCAACCTCATTTGTTACATCAAAACATATTAAACATATATTAAAACATTTCATTGCTTCTCTAGACTCACGTTTTTCAGACATGAACAATGTGGTTCTTAAATTAGGGTCTGAGGACCCCCAGGGTTCCTGGGGGTTGAGAGGGTTCCAGTGGCCATGGTTAATGGGTTCCCAAGCAAAAAGCGGAATTTTTTTCACTATAATTTCATCCATAAGTAACACAATGACAGTATGACAATTTTGGTCCTGGCTTTCATGCACTTTCTGTAATAAAACATCTAAAAAGCAAAAATCCTATCAGATGGGGGACCCTGGAGGTCTGTGGTCTAATTTGTGTCAGTTTGAGGGTCGATGGTGTGAAAAAGTTTGGGAACCGCTGTGGTAGAACAGTGACTCACAAAGGGGATCTGTGAAAAAGTTTTCAGATTCATTCATTTAAATCTTCAAGCTATATATTTTTATTTAACAAAAGGCTTCAAAGTTCAACAAATAATATTTAAATTTTTAAAATCTATAATAGTTACTTTCTAATGTTACAAATCTATTACTCTTAGAATCTGCAAATATTTTAATTCATGTCGAATATCTTTCTAATGCAATTCTCTTGTGTTGTTCTTCCAAAAAAAATATACTATGTCAAATTATTCCAGTGGACATATATGGAGGGGTATATTCTATTCTATATATCCGGTATATTCTCTGTCTTGTAAGGGGTCCTCGGCTGAAAAAAGATTGAGAACCTCTGTGTTAAAACCTCCTTCTTTTTCAAATATCCCACATGTATTTCTTCATAGGTGATGAAAACGCACAGTATTTCAATTTGCTCACTTACAAGGCCGTGGACCACCAGCTAAGCTCTGTAAAGTGTATCAGTGCTCACACCGCCGTTAACTGCTGCTATTGTGGGTGTTGTGATTACATTTAATTGGCCCTCCCTCAGAAACATTCACACACACACACACACACACTTCACACCAGCCCCTCACATGGATTTCATAAGGTAAGTCTAGTAGGTGCCTCGTGGCTCGCTGACCTCAAAACAGTATTCACTTCCTGTATGGGTTGAAGTCGTCTTGACCAGCGTAAATCACCCTTCTCCTCGCTTCGATTACACGCTCTGCTTCTGTCACCAGTCCCCCCCACCGCCAACTATTTCAAAGCTAATTGCTTCCGACATAAACATGCAGTTACCGTATTGATATGCGGTTTGGGGAGTTAAATTATGCACAAGCATCACTTAAAGCTGCACTTGAACCTGAGAAGAGGAGCTTGAACTGGTGGGACTGGGAAGAGGAAATACCTTAAATGCTTTTGAATGTGTGCAAGAACCCAAAACATTAGTCCACATCTGCTTCGGCATAATTATTATGTTATCTGTGATCCGTAAGAATTAGGTCAACACCGAGGTAGAAATTTAACAGTGCTGGTTTTATGAATATGCAGATTTCTATGTCACATTTGCATAACTGAACACTATTCAGAAAAGTTCATGCAAGCAACATCTGTTTACCATTGTGCAAAACACACCTCGAGTTTATTTGGAATTTGAAATGTCAACTTTAACCTTAGGGAAATTGGTTGCTACATTCAGTATTTAGAGATACTGATTACATTTTAGATTCAAAATGAATGAGAATTGCAAATGTAGTCCATGGTGAATAATGCATTTATTGTCTGGAGTACAATCCCTGCAGACTACTACGATGTTGACAAGGGACTGAAAATACAGAAGCTATTGTGGGATTACTACTACGAATGAATGGGACCTCTTTCTAACGTGCCCATTTCTTATCTTGGCCCTGAAATAATAGTTCAACTCAGTCCTAGCAGCACAAACTTTACATGCCACACATCAGCCAGGGTGATGAATAAGTTATGTAAACAGTTTGGAGTGGGTCAGCGATTCCACTTTGCTGTGCTGCAAGTGTTCATCTCAAAGATGTGCTGAAATATACGCTGTATGTATCCCCAAGGGACAGGCAAAAATCAACAAGAAAAATCATCAGCGTTGAGGGGTATAAAAGCAAGCATTCATCTTTATTAAAGTCCCTGGTTTATGTTAGAGGACCTCAATCCTCCTTGGATACAGGTCCTGAAAATAAACAGCTGCTGGAAAGGAATAAAAAGAAAGTCTGAAATTAATCACTGGAACTTCCATATCTCTCTCTCTCACACACACACACACATACAGTGAATACATGAAAATGCTTAGAATAATCCAGATTTACAGTACACAGACACGTACTGTGCGTTGAGACAATCAGATGTGCACAGTTCTTGTGGATTGTGCCTACGTTTGTGTTTTATTATATGTATTATTTTATTTTTGTAAAATACAGTTCATTATTAGTAGTATGACATTCATTCAGTGTGTGCATTTTAGGGAGCACTGAATATATTATAATTTCTTATTGACAGAGTCTTGCTTTATGCCCACCATTTCTATTCAGAACTACAGTCCATTGTGCACTTAAACTCATAAAATGACAATAATGCACACACACACTCACAACCACACATGTGCAGGCACTCTATAAGTGTTTGATCCTTTGATAAAGAGAGTGTAAAAGATCCTGAAGCCCTCCGTCATTAAATCTGTGTTGGTTTATTTGTGTAAGACACTGGGGCTCGGGAGGAGAGCTGTGGAATAGGGGTGGTCCACAGTCCATTTGTTCACTGTTCGCTAGCGGGCTGATCTCTGGAATTCACTCTCTGCACGGCGACGGAAAAGTTGGCGGTTGCATGAAGTGAATAGAGAAAGTCTGAGCGTATGAGTATACTTTGTGGGGATAGAGTTTGCACAGTGTGTTTGTGTGCCCAAAAGGTGCAGTGTGTCAAGGAGTCTGTTGATAATATGGGAGAAATCAGCATCTATAAACTAGTGAGCGAACTAGTTTCTGCATGTGTGGAAGGGGGGGGTAGTGAAGCAGGAGGACTTATCGAGGGGAATCACATATGGGGAATCGTCTCCAGAGCTTACTGTGAGGGAACATTTAGAAGCAGCTGTTTTTTGGCTGCACTAAATGGAGACGTTGTCCTGTGCCGCGCTGCACTTTGGATTCTAAACCCCCCTTTCCCTCCCCAGCCCTTACCAATACTTCCCCAAATCCGCTTCGCTTTCCCTCCCCATGCACGGCACAGAGGAGGGCGCGGGGGGTAGCCGTCTAAACTGAAGCCATCATCAGCCACTCTGTCTCGCCCCCACATACCGACCTCCCCGCTCCCCTTTCCTGCCTGATGTGGCCCTAGACAGGATCTCATCTCACACAACTGGCCTGGGCTCCCTCTAATGTGTCAAAGCAGGTCTTAATTTAAAAGCCCCTGGGCCCATTGCAAACTATTCAGCTATGCTTACCACTCAATTATCTTCCTGTCCCTTTTTTCCGTCACGAAAGCCCCCCTCTGAAAACATTTAAGAACGCTTTGTGGTGGGTCAGCCACGGTTTCAGTTTCCCAGTGCCCTTGTCCTTCAAGACCAAATTCAAACATACTCTTGTAACAAAAGACTTATTTTACAGAGGGGATCGTCTATATGACAGATTTAGCAATGCTCCTGCTTCCTGGGATGCTAAAGTGATGTCAGTGCTCTCTGACTTTGTGTTTCTCACAGTATTTGACAGCCCCTCTGGTAGCTATTAGTTTGGTTAAGGATTGCCCCTTTTCTCTTTTAGTGGTCAGTCAGAAACAAATAATGTGCTTGCCCTCCAGTGTTTGCCGAAAAAGCCCCGCGAGACCTTGAGGCTTGGAAACGTTTACGAAGACTCCGAACCACAGGAAACATCCAGAGGAAAACTCTCTCTCCAACCCACCGCCACCCCCCCCACCCCCTCAGCTCCTCACCGGCAATGGATTTGGGACCAGAGAGCTTGAGAAAGGTCAAAGGTGATTGAGAGAAAAGCACAGATGACTCTCAGATGGATTAGCGCTAAGTGATCCAGACTCTCCCACACAATCACAACACCTAAGAGGTCATTTTCATGAGGCATCTAATATCAGTCTATTTCAGCAATTTCAACCACCAGCTAGAAGGATGGTACACATAACTTTTATCTGCGTCTGAACCAATATACTGTATGAGAAAGAAGACCTCGGAAACCAATTTTCCAGGTATGTTTGAAGAAAATATTTTGTATTGCCTGCCAAGTTGTTTTACTTTGGAAAGCACTTTGCATGATTATTACTATTCTACGCATTCTCATGAACAGGTTCATATGATATCTTACAAAAAGGTATGCACAACAGTTTGTATATCTTATGAAATATGACCACTGTTCTATTTAACGGTGTGAAACAGACATTTTAAACACATTAGGGTCGCTGTTTAAAACACATGATTAACGTTGTAAAACGGGTCTACTTCTTTAGATTTAGGCAACAAACTACTTGAAAAACAGCTGGGTTTGGGTTAAAATCCCTACTTCCGTGTTATAAATAAAGATGTAGAGCTGCCCCCCCCCTTAGCTGATTAGTTGACTAATCAATCGTTTTGTTCTAAGATTTCTTTAGTCGATTAGTCATTTTTTATGCTTGTTTCATGCTGAATAACTTATTTCCAAGAAACTTATGAGCACATCTCTGGTAAACACAATATTTAAAGTGGTGCTTTTGCATGATTCTTTGCGGAGGAACTCAGTTTTACAGATCTGTCGATTAAATAAACTAATCCATTAGTCGACAAAATGTTAGTTGACTAAGGACTTCTTTAGGACAGCCGTAGACTTTCAACGATTTTTTCAATTCTAACTTGTATTGCCATTTATTTTATTGCAACATCCCAATTTCCACAGAGATGATGAGAGTTTTCTTCTATAATATCCACTTTGTAGAGCTCAGTGTTTCCCCTATAATCGTACAGGCCTACGGGATCCCCTGCCAGGCCTACGGTTGTGTACCGAAGTCAGTAGCCTACTTTTAAGGGTACCGACCGAATGACATTGGCCCTACTAAATCAAATGGTGCCAAATGTCGGTACCTGAGAGCACGAGCTTCTGTCTCTCTCCCCCTCCTTCCTTCACACACAC
>JAOVVB010026385.1:2680-15829 GCA_028570985.1 Heterobranchus longifilis | reverse complement strand
CTGATGAAAACCTGGAGTAAGCCTACCAATTGTATTTATGTAACAGGCAGCATTTTTTTTGCATAACTTGAATGTGTTATTCTTGAAGTCACTGACAACTGAGAAATAATACAAACTTTTGGTTAAAAAAGTGTTTATGTGTGCAAGTTTACTATGAATAAATGTTACCGTTTGTCTTAGGTTTGCTTTGTGTGTTTACATTATTGCTATCAGTTGATACAACTTTTATAACCTCCACAATCTTATACATACTTTACTCTGCTTTCATGTCATAATTTGCCACACCGCCTTTATTAGCGCACAGCGGACTGGAGTAGATCCTGAAATCAGCAGCTCTACTTACTGAATCGAGAATCAATTTTGAATCGAATCGTGACATCAAGAATCAAAATAGATTTGAATCGTGAGACACTGAAACACTCACACCCCTACAAAATAATGATTTCTTATCTGAGAAGTGAAATCACACAAGAAAATGTATATTAACAAAACCGACTTTGACTTTTGCAAATCTATTGCGAAGCTGCCTCTGACATCAGCTCGGTAATCCACGCTCACATTTAAGTGGGCCAGGTCCAGTAAAATATAGTGCACACTATTATTCACAGTGTTCTCATAATGTACAATGAGCCCGATGATTAAAGAGCTCCATCCATTATTAAAGTACAAAGTAAAGCTTCTTACCGACTAATATAGTCACCACCTGGTTGTTGGCATACTGCTCAATCTCCCGCAGCCACTCAGGAAGGCACCTGAAGGAGTCCTCACAGGTAATGTCGTACGTAAGAATCAGGGCGTTGGCACTGCGGTAATAACTCTGAGTAATGGAGCGAAATCTCTCCTGTCCAGCTGTGTCCCATATCTGCAGCTGGAAAACATCATGTATGAAATGAGCACCTTTCCAACCAAACTATTACAAAACATATTGGCACTTGATTTTATATTTAAAAAAAAAGAAATATTTAAAACTTTGTGTACCTTGACCTTCTCCCCTTTGATTTCCACTGTTTTAATCATGAAATCTACTCCAATAGTAGCCCCTTGTCCAGGTGGGAAAAGGCCCTAAAATACAAATAAAAAACACAGAAATATATAGTCTGATAGGCCTAATTAATATATAATATATTCTGTTAGTTCAATAATTCCAAACTCATAAGCTCAGACGTATACAAACCTGAGTAAAGCGCCGGACGAGACATGTCTTCCCAACTCCAGCATTTCCTATCAGAACTATTTTGAACAGGTAGTCATAATCTTCCATGCTCATGCTAAACTGTGAAAACATAAAGGAACAAAAGAAATGGGTGATATGTAAATGCATTAAATTCGGGCTGGGCGATATGGCCAAAATCTTCTATCTTTATATAGATCATTTCATATCTTCATAACGATATATATCACGATATAGCATGTTTTCTGGTAATTTAATAAATAAATAGTCATAATAATTCAGAACTTTAGCACAGTTTAACGTTAAATATTTTTCCACAAATAGTGTGACGTAAAAACAAAACCGCAGTCTTCAAATTATATTCCTTGACAATATTCCACATTAGGTTTTCTGAGAAATTTGAGTTAGTGTGTGTTTGTTATTATCAATTTAGACGTAATTGTATATCACGATATCTCAATATATGGTTTCATCACAATACAATTCCATTGAAAGACGATAAATTATTATATTGAATTATCGCCCAGCCCTACATTAAAGCATTGCATTTGAGTGATCACATTTGTCACATTTGCAGATGGTGATGCTTCTGGCACAATTCTGAAAAACCCTGAAGACAGTGAAGATGAAGAAACTACCAAACTGTTGTTGTCTGGTGTACACATCCACAGGAGAGGTCTGACATTTGACCTGAATAATCTTCACTGACACAAATCAGAGGAATTGTGAGTTAAATATGCCCTGGTTCAGATCTTGTGTGTGTAAATTTGGATTCAGATCTAGCTCTTTTACACCAAATGATAGCACTACAAACTGTACGATAACAAGAAATGTTCATTTTTCTAACTCCTTACCCAAAAACAAAAGTCTCTGCTCCTCAAACCTCAATTTAATACATTTTTTATTAATGTTGTAGTTACACCTCCCTATCTCTGATAAATCATAACATACATTGTATTCAATTGTATTTTGTCCTTGATGCTCCATCATTAAAGCATTGAACACTGAGCAGACTTTGAACTTCAAGAACAACAATTTACAGAGGAAATGTTTCTGTTTCCCTTCTGCACTGCTTTCCCCCAGTTTTATTATTATATGTGCACAATGTGACATTCCTAATATTTTTGCAGTTTTAGGGGGTCGTGCACCACTTTGGGAGCCAGGGAGGCTCAAAACACTATTAGATTGAATAATTTGCAATAATAGGCACAGATGTGTAGCTAAAAGACCTCTGATTCTTTTGTCAGCGTCCACACACAACACAGCGACATGTGAAATGTGAATTAAACAGGGGTAGTAATATACAATTGTAGTATTCTCTGCAGTACCGTTACATTTGCTAAGATAGCAGCACGGAGAGTCGGGCCTATACGTGCATGAAAACTAAATCTCTCGTTGTAAAGATAAACATTTTAAGAGATCAAACTGTTGCTTGCAAGACGACGTGAATCGCTGAATGCCAACCTGGACACAATGGACCATATTTTAGGGTTTAATTAAACAGAAATCGCTTGCATATAAATGGTTCTGTGTCGCATTTCCTTCTTCGCCCTTTTTTTAAATCTTGTTTTGTAATACACAGTAACATTGTAGCATTCTGCACATACTTAATCTGAATTAACATCACATTTCTTCCAAATAATGCTTCATTTTCAGTCTGAGTTGATAGCCATTAGGGCGAAGCTAGCAGCAGTAGCAGCTAGCAGCTACCGTGCGACTCTATAGCCATTTTGGCAGTATCTGCAGATGCAGTAGAGACACATCCAAGTCAGCCCTGCGAATCGAGTCTGGAAATAGTTTGCACTTACCAAAAACACGGGGATATCCCCGGACTTATAACTACTTGGTATGCATAGGTCACCTCATCAAACAGGCAAAGCCACTGCTGGGCAGGGCATAATTCCTCTGGCTGGTATCCTCAGCAGCTCAGCAGCTCAGCAGCCTGTCTGATTATAGAGGAGGAGGAGGACTGCACTCAATGATGTCATCAGCTCACATGCAAACTACTCAGTACATCTAGATTTAATTTTGCTTGAAAGAAGCCGAAACTACTGAACATCATGGGAACATATTATACACATTAATGCAAATGGCAAAATAATCAACCCTGTTTCAGAAATTAATGCAAAAATTATTTATCAGCCATTCAATTATTATCCAAAAATAAGCAATCCCTTCATAACCTATATGAAGTCATGTCCAAGTCTCTTTCATTTTTAATTTTTAATTATAAGTGCTTCCTTACTGCTCAGTGTCTTTACATTTACATGTTCTTTTATACAGTGCATATATGTATGTTTATAAATGTACACTGGATGTACACATGGGACTAACGATCTTGATGTACTTTGACTTGTGTTTTTCACATGCAAGCAAATGTTCCATACATGTTTTTGTAATCTGATTTTTCTTAAATAAAGTGAAAAACTACTGCAACTTCAGTAACATAAAATAAAAAATAAAAAATAAAATACATACAAAATAAATAATAGCCTACTACTGCTACTACTACTACTACTACTACTACTACTACTACTGCTAATAATAATAATAATAATAATAATAATAATAATAATAATAATAATAATAATAATAATAATAATAAACTGTAAGACTTCCGGCCAACATTTTCACAATAAAATGATTGCGATATTGGAAAAAAATCAACGATTTAATAAAAGTGGGGTTCTTCAAGTTAAAGGGTTGTACTGCGACGATTAATGCTAACTAGAAATCATGCTAGATGCTAGAAAGCAGGCTAGAAAGTCACATCTGTTACTAGCTAGCTAGCTACCAAAATGCAAATTAGTAATTTAGCTTAGTGGTCCAGTTGCTTACAGCGAGCTTCGTTTAATGTAAATATCCCCTTTAACGTGTGTGGATAAGCGTTGTATGTGTATGTTATTTCACAACAAAATCTAATCAATGCAATCTCATCGAAAAGTAATAACCTTTGTCAATAAATGTAAAGTTTTATCTTCTGGCGTTGGTTGCTAGGAAACAGAATAGGCGGAACTGAAGTGGTTCTCATTTGTGTTGCCCAGTCGGACGTTTCATTCGGTTGCACACCATGCCCTTGACTTCCTACGAGAGAGGTGATAGCCGATAAGTAAACTCAGGCAGCTGGGAGGTCACTTAAAGTTTCTGATTTGAAGGGGAAATTTCTCGCCATGGGGTTCATACCAGACGATGGAAAGTCTCTCCCTCCTCCGACAGTCGCCAACAGGAACTCGATGTGGCTGGCCGGTGTCGGCTGGTGCTCTGCGATGCTTCATAATGCCATTAACCACAGGCCGCCGCTAAAATCAGGTTAGCATGTTTGTTAGCCGTCTTGTCTATGGAGCTGCACGTTTCCTAGTATGCGACATTTAATAAAAAAGCATGAAAAACCTGCCCTGACATGGTGCACTTAGCAAAGAGCTAACATGTTGTGTCATAACAGAGCAGTAACTTGTTATGACACCTTTGTTATGATGGCTAACAGTATTACCCACCTTTATTTTCCTTGTCTCAAATAGAAAACAAACAAATTAACTGGTTAATAGTCGTAAACTGAAGGAATTGCTCGGTTCATATACTGCAATGTTAGGCAGATATAGCATGTATCGATTCAGCGTTACTAAACGCAAAATTAACAATCATAAGCTCGCCCAACAACATTTCCAGGTTGTCTTATGGTGCTCATTTTAATTTCAGATGGGTTTTTTTATAGATCCAAACTACTCAATCTGATTTAGTCTACTTATGCTTGGTTTATTTCTTTATTATAGTTTTGAATTTGACCATGTAGCATTATTGAAAAAACAAAACATCAAAATGATGCTTTTATTTTGAAAAGTTGTGTTATGACCCCGGCTCTTAAGCCACAACAAATAGGAGACACACCATGATAAAGTTTTAACAAAAATATATTTTATTAAACCCAGATTAAGTAAATTAAAGTGCCAAAAAGAATTATTAAGATATGGGGTGTGGGTGTCATGTGGAAGCCTGTGATTCAATGAAAAGCTTTTATTTCTGCTTTCAGTGCAAAGTTCATATTCAAGTATTGTCATGTGTGCTTTAAAACACAATCATCATTAGTCCCATTCTTTTTTTTTTTAGGTGTTCACCGACAAGTCTTAATGGCAACAATTGGTTGGTTCATCGGCTACCACCTAACAAAATATGAAAATTACACTTATGCAAGACTTGACCGTGATATGAACGAGTACATCAGACTCCACCCAGAGGAATTTGCAGCAAAGGGTAAGTGGATATTCAGTGTTTTTGCTCTAATAAAACACACAATAACCTGACAGTACAGCTGACTTACTATGTAATGCAAGTTTCTTAATATTTAATAATTATTCAAGTCTAGGGAAGGACTTGATCCATCCACCTGTCTGTGCAGTTAAGGAAATTCTATTGTACATTAAGGATTGGTTTTTGATGATAATTTGTGGGATGAAAACTGTTCAAAGAAGGAACTGCAGTGTGCATGTGTTTATTTAATAATAACAGCAGCATGTAGTGCTCTGTATGAATATATTTCAGTATTCAGCATATTTGTATTACTTTGTTTCTGTATGTTCTGTTATTCTATTGCACATTATCATATGTGCTTAATACTTAATTTTGAATACACTAACAGCAATAATATGCTGATAACAGATCTTAAAACATGGTCAATATGACAATGTTGAATTGAAACCCCATACTGTGTAGTTTGTGCCATACGTTCTGTGTTTGAAGTACAATACGACATTTTTACATTAAGACATTAAGTCTTCACATATTATTTTAAAACATGGTGACCCATGTATGTGTGTGTAATCAAATGGTTTCTGTTATCTCACCAGAAAAAAAGACCTTTGCAGAGATTGTCGAGCCTTTTCATCCTGTGCGCTAAGTGTCGGCGGCTGGTGAGATGGAAGAGGGAGAGAGAGAAAACACTTGCAGACTACCATCTGTCCTGAGTGGTCTTTTTGTGAAATCTTTCTGTCATTTACTGTGTGAAATATAGTTGTGTAAATAAAACAAAAATACCTAAATTCAACATTTTTTCTTTATCTTTTATTTATACGTTTAAAATCTGAATTATAAGATACTAGTTTATTTTAATAATTCCTAAATGTTTATCTGTTAATTGTTCTTGCAGACAAAAACTATTTAGTATTAAGTATGGCAAGGCAAGGCAAGGCAAGTTTATTTATATAGCACATTTCATACACAGATGCAATTCAAAGTGCTATACATAAAATAGATTTAAAAACAAAGACAAGACCCGTCTCTTTAGACCCCTGTCTAATTAAATAACACAATACAAAATAAAAAGTAGTGCATTTAAAACAAAGGCAAGATTTACAAAACAAACAAACAAACAAAACAAAGATTAATCATTAAAAGAATAAAAAGTAGTGCATTTTTAGAAAAGAATAAAAGTCACAGTGCAATTTAGATTTATAGTGCAATTGATTAGCAGCAGTTAAAGGCAGAGGTGAACATAAAACTTAAGACCATATCGCCCACAGCAAGGTCTTCAAAAATAATGCTAAAGCTATCACATGTTCTTTGAGCATCCCGTCTGTGTTGTGTGCTGCACTGACGGATCCTTTGTCACTTTATTTTGTAGCATGACCTCTTCGATCCATTTTCAAAATCAACCCATCACGTTCAGCCTTTGTTCATAACTGCGACAATACGCTACGCCCGACGACTACTCACTATCCTTTTCACCACTGACGCTGACTGTGCCAAGGCTTCTGCTCCTAAAGAAAAATAATAACCAGATTTGATATTTCTTTCCCCCCGCAGCTGTCTTTCTTTGTGTACTCATAGTTTGTGTAATGACTTCCTTCATTTCCCAGAATGGCTTTTGACTAACCCCAGAGAGTGTGAGTTTGTTCTTTTGTGTACAAAGACAGAGCAGTAGTAACAGCGAGAAAGTGAGTTTTTTTTTTTTTTTACAGTAAAGAAAAGGTGAGAGCAAACTGAAACATTAGCTGCTTTTCATTCTGAGGCTGCTGTCAGATGACAAATTGTGATATCAGCTCATCTCCTACGCTTAATTTTTCTGTGTGACTTGCTCTTTTGATTCGGAGGGACCAAAACCTGACATTTGTCATCTTCAATCACAATGTGACATCATGTCGTCCATTAAAATAACAAACTACAACACCCAATAACAAAATAGGCCCAGAAATGCAAGTTATACTGCCGAGCAGAGGTTGCGTTAGACTTAGTCGAAATCTGTCATAATCTTTTTTTTTTTACCCGTCATTTATTTTTTTAATGATAAGACATTTAATAGCATTTATCTTTCATTAATTTTCATTTTTAAATAATTAATATAGCTTACAGAACAAGCTTATAGATGATGCATTTATGAGGGAATGGAGAGAAAAGATGAAGAGAGACACAGACCGTGACTGAACATTAGCTTTACGCACGGGTGTGCTCTGTGTTTACCTTCATTAAATGTCCTGAAAACGAGGCTGCCTCAGTATAACATGCAGACCTCTACACACATCAGACTGCTCGGTTATAACTCGACTCAGACAGACATCTGTCCATTCTCGGCGGACATGGACGCCATTGCGCTGCAGTGTTTACATTAATTAGTCTAGCGGCTAACAGACTTCTGCCCAGCTTAATCCCAACAGAACATCATGCATGCATGTTTTTTCATCTTAACAAACAGAGCAGCTAATATTGGTAGAGAGAGCAACAGGTTGGCGGACCTCACTGCACCTTTCTGTCAGCTGCGCACCGGGTAACTTTACTTTAATTAAAAGGCATCATTTAACAAACCTTAATAAATGAAACTGAAACAAACTTGTCGGTAGCCTACCTGTTACAAACAGGCTCGAATTACCTAGTTACGGTTGCTCACTTTCAGACAGCCTTCAGATTTTTCCGTCATTGTTTTTTTTTTTAAATCTGTCAATGACGGAAAATATTGGGTTAATGCGACCACTGCTGCCAAGACCTTTTTTAAAACCAGGTGAATTTCTGTATCTTGTAGCTGCCTGGTTTTGCATCTGTTTTATGTTCTTTCTTAAATAAATGTTAAAGGGACAGTTCACTCCAAAATCAAAAATAGGCTATATACTTTTCCTCTTACCTGTAGTGCTATTTATCTCCAGCACTCAGCAACTCACAGCAAAACAATCTAGATTGATAAATGGCACTACAGAGGAAAAATGTGTATTTTTGATTTTGGGGTGAACTATTCCTTTAAACTTTGTGTATAAAAAAACTATTTAGATCATGATCTTTATCTGCCAGCAATCTTAAAGTTAACTCCCCTATAGAGAGGAAGCACTCACTCACCCTGCACCCTAAGGCCTGACTGCTGCAACATTTGCATTACACAGAGCTGGAGCCGGTCAGACCCGCCCAGAACTGTGGGGATTCCCAGCAAACGATTGCAGCCCCGTCTGATTCTTTTCACCTCCGTAGTTCTCTGTTAATATGCGGAGCTGTTGAAGTGCGTTTAAATTGCAAAGGCAGCTCATGTGTTCTACAGGAGGGCTATTGTTGTCATCCCTCATCTCGCAGCCGTGTTTCCTCCTTTGTTGCAGCTCCTCTGTGTATCCCGTCAACAATAAGACACAGATGAATGGTTAGTAAAGTACCCTGTATGCTCTGAGGCCTGACAATGTAAATCAGGGAAGAGAGAGCAGAGGGCCGTTGGAGATCCACTCCTGTAGGTGCTGATAGAGACGCTGATCATTGTCGGGTTGAAAGCCTTTGTCAAGTAGAAGCACTGTATCGCTGAGAAACGGTAGCGAGGGTTCACTGATTTAACGACTAGTAGACTTCTATTGGAGACCATGTTGTTGGTAATTATAATCTCTCCCTTTTTGAAATGACTTGACGTGTCCATGAGTTGACACAAAAACCCATAACGCAACAGATTTGCTCTCATTTTAATCAATGCAGCTGTCTAGTTGTACGTAGTTTAGTAACCAAATAAACAAATATTTCCATACTGAATCAGAAATTTACCACACCAATAATGGAATATATGAGCTGTTATTGCTTCTAGCTTTTTGCTGATGACTTTGTGTTGTCTACCTCGGTTTCTGTGACAGAAGTTTTCATCTACTTTTGATATTTTCAACATTGTTTTATGAAAGCCTGGACATTTTAAACAGCTTATAGGTTTAGATATGGAGGCGTTCAGGACCAGTGTGCTTTGGAAGTAGTGTAGCTGCTAATGCTACTCTTTGTTTGCTAACGCTAGTCCCCTCTGAGGGACTGCTGCTGTCTGTAACGTTATCATCAGGGCACATGTATCCGTGCAGTGCCCGTTCAAACGATTACTTGGCCTCGTATTCTTTCTCGAGAACCGCTTATCCAGACAAATATTTCCGGAAAGTTTCGAAAGTTACATCGCTAATGCTTGAAATCTTGCTACAATGTAACATCTCCAGTCTCTCTTTCGTCATCTGTTCTTGAATGTACTGTAGCGAGCGATGGAGAGCATGCCGTTCGTTGGTTTAACAGTTAATAGGGGTCCCCTCTCAATACACTACACAGTGTCTCATAGATCTCACTCGACATTGCACTTCCTTGGGTCCTCAGCAATACACCTGCCAAGTGTGAAGTCGATCGGATGGACGGTTGTCGAGAAAATCGAAGGACAGACGTACAGAAACTTCCATTTTAGTTAGATTGATCAAACTGGTATGTGTTTAAAGAACATAACTAGCTAGCAGGAGAGAGGCAGGTCGCACAAATAGACACATATGTGCATAGGATCAGGAAACAGCATGCACACAGAAAGTGTTCCTTGGAAAGGTCAGTTTTTGGCAGATGTTTTGATTTTTGCCTAATTTCACAGTGCATGTGGGTTATATCTTGTTGCATATCGTATAATCGTACTATCTAAGACCGTTGAATCTGTTTTCTTATCCATGTCTTGCACATCACAATCATTTTTGACAAATTCATTTTTTATTGTTTTAGTGGTGCAAAGAAATAGTACAGGTTTGGTGTGATTTTAATTTAAAAAAAGAAAGTAAAATACACATATATTGGCATGTTACAATGCTACTATGCCTTGATCTAAAGTCAGATCCTCAATCAGTTACAAGAACCTTAAAAATATTAAAACTGTTATTTCAATCATTTACAAGCTTCCTGCTGCACGCTACGGACACACGGTCATAAGCTTTGATTGACGTGAATGAACAACAGCTGACTGATCATTGATTTAGCGTCTCCATCACTAATTCAGCTTGATAATATTAATCCAAACCATTTGGCTGTGACATTTGAATGAATCCGACTGGAAAGTCACAAAAACAGGAAATGAGTCACATCTCCTCAACGTTTTGTCGGATCACGATCAAAAATTGCTCTGTGGGTAGACGAGACCTCGGTGTACCTGTGTGCAGTGTACCCTGCTTGATGTGCCTGTACTTGGCCCAAAGAACTGCAGCTCGCAGCTATATTTTGCTTTGTATTATTTTTATCACTTTGACAGCGAGCAAAGCCGCGGTTCTGTTCTCGGCTTTGCGCGGATGCCTGATGTGGATTCACTGTGGGAGAGGGGAGCATTATTTATGGATCGCAGACATGCAAATAAGTCCGATCTCCTGTTGTAGCAGGATGTAGACCTAACTTACTGCTTATCCAAATGAAAAATGTTATTTCAGGCAGGGAGCTCCCGCACCAACAAGTCAGTCCGCTGATGATGTTGACACAAAGCCTGATGATTACGTTTTAAAGTCAGACTGTGATCTTTGTCACGTACCTGCTGTGGCCTTTACTATAAATAAGTTAATGCTACCTAAAAAAAGAAATGGGAGCACAAGTGCAACTGCTGATACTAAGTAGACATGATTATGCTAATATTTTGTATCCTTTAAGATAGTTCGGTGCATGTAGTCTTTAATTGTGTGACTCTGGAAACTGATAAAGAAATGACAGCTAATATAATTTGTAAGGGCGGGTGATTCTCTCTTGAAAGATCGTGTCTCGCTGTAGAAAAGTCAAAACCCTGATCACTTTAAGGCCCGCTACAATGTGCCTTCATGTGTGCATTTTAGTCAGTCTGTTGTGTCTGCTCTGTATAAACCAGCGCAAGATCAGGAATTATCAACAGGTCAGTCATGAGGTCAGTCTGATCATTTATTTTTGTTATTTATTATTGACAATATGCCAATACTTGAATGCCTTAACTGTTACAGTAAGAATTATGGCCAATGAGCCACTGTTGAATGTTTATATTTTTTAAATAAATCAAAACAAAATACATTAAATTAAATGTATTTTATTTGAAATGGACATCACAATAACATTGGACAAACCAGATGCATTACTTGAGTGTTTTAGCATTCATGCTAATTCTCTACACTTGTCCACTGGAGGCTTTTGAAAGAAAAAAGAAAAGACAATAAAATGTACAATACAATTACAGGGGTAAAAACAGCAACAACGCCATATTCAGAATTAAATACATCCATAAGTTATAGAGCAAAGGCAACAGGAAGCAACAGGAAACCAGTCATAATCTATTCATGTGAGCACTATTGTTTTGATTTTAGCCAGAGTTTGAGACCTCTGTCATATATGATCTACAGTCACATCCCTAATGTAAGTTGTGTCTATCTAAACACAAACATAAGGATATATATATATGGATAATTACAAATATGGTAGGCCTATGTTTTAAAATTAGCAAGTCGTCGCACAACAGGGTCTGAAATTAGCACCTCATCCAGCTAAATGCTGGTAAAACATGAAAGTGGCTGGCAGATTTCAGACACAAAATAATGATTTACTATAGAGTGGCTGGTTAATTTTAACATTTATGTGTCAGTGGCTGGTAGATGTTCAAATGTTTAAAAAGTCAATTTCCCACCCTGGTCACACAGTAAGAAAAAAATAAATCATGTATAAAAAAAAAAAAAAGAATAAACAAAAGGCGCATCAAGATGCATCGATAATCGTTTTATCATCGCATCGTAGCCCTCTAAATGGGAATCAAATCGTGAGGTGGCTAGACCACCAGAAACCATATATGACAGTTCTGTGTGCGGATGATGATCAGACCAGGATTTGAAAGTCTGGTACTATGTAATGAAATTACACACCATCCCTTTTTTTTTTCTTGGAGCGTTTCCTCTGCTCTGGTCAATAGTGAGAGTGATTGTGATGCCATTTCCTGAAACTCGCTTCTCCTTTCTCATTTCAAACCACATGGCCAACATGTTGTCATTCCACTTCCACATCGATTAATACACATGATGACTAATCTGATCCGGCAAAAATGCCTAAATATCTAGCTGATGTAATCGTCTGAGACTCCAATTAACAGCAACGTGTAAATGTTTTTTTCCAACCCACTTGTAGAAGGTAGCACATGTAAAATAACTGTTAGCTCTCTGATCCCGGCAGGGAGGATATGCAGATCAGACAGCAGTTGTATTGAGGGAGTGTCAGGACAGTTGTGAATTTTAATGACAATAGACGGAAGACATTCACTGTTGATATAGACAAATTGGATTTTCAGTGTTACCTGTCTGGCACTCTGAGGTGTTTCAAGCAAACTTGTTGCCTTCAATAAAGCGTTTGTTTTTGGTGTTTGTTACTTTGCGTAATACCTTTTTAAAAACCTTGTTAAGGTTTTCAATGTGAATCCGAATCCAGGTGCAGATCAGGGATTTAAAAATTATTTCAAAACATTGTAAGACAGACTGAACTTTTTGCTTGTTTCTTATGAAGTGTTGCACTTACTGCCAAGTAGTTTTCACTTACAAGGAATTTGTCTTGTTGTAATCATGCATTACAAAAAACAACACAATAAGAATAAATACAAGTGAATGTATGTTGTGATGTGTGTATTTTAAAGTTGGTCCAGTTGGTCCAGATCTACATGCCCATTGAACGTTTTCTAATATTTACATTTCAAAAATGACTGGAGAGTGCATTTTTGGCAGAGGTATGCACTCTGAGATCTATTTAAAGGTACCTTGTGGAGTTTT
>JAOVVB010026367.1:0-15830 GCA_028570985.1 Heterobranchus longifilis | reverse complement strand
ATCCATACAGGAGCTTCTCTGCTCTTTAACATGACGATAGCGGACGATAACCTGCCAGAACTTCCTGTAATTGGTCCAAAAGTCCGAACCATCCAAAAAATGCTTCCACACTAGAAGCAAACTGGACCATGGTTCAATTTGATCCACCTCTTTAGGTCGGACCAAGGTTCGGCTATTTGGTCCGGACTGAAAACGAGGAAGGTGTGAAAGAGCCCTGAGTCTCGCGTATCTCCACAGCGCTGCTGGGGGAAAGTCTGGATTGAATGCGTTTTCACTCCTGGACAGTGAAAAAACTCCCTGGCCTGTTTGTATTTCTTTACACCAGTCACAATCCTGGGTGGGGTCACGGCCCGACGCTGCCTCTGCAAAATATTGTCGGAGGGAACCCGTTTCAGTGGAACACCTCCATGAAAATGATGCAAACATATTCTTTGTAGATCTTTACGATCACTCACTGAAAGAACAGAGCAGACCTGCCTTATTACACCATGCAAATCTTCAAAACATGTCATTTTATGCATCGAGGTTGATAGCTCGGAGGTTAGGGCTGCACGATATGAGGAAAATGTGCGATATTTGATAATGGTGTTGAATAATGCAATAAGAATATAATATATATTATAAACATAAAAAAGTGTAGTCAGTTCTGCCTTAATTAAGTAAATAAAATGCAAATTGCTTGTTGAATAAAAAAAAGAAAGGAAATTATTTCCACCATTCTTTTATTGAACTGAACACAAAAGGCACCATGAAAAAGAATATTTACAATTTAAAGTGCAGTTTTCTACTGATTTTCTATTGATCTAGCCCGATCGGAGGTTGTTGTTTGTTTTCCGTAGTGAAGGGACTTTGGGAACAGGAACACAGACTTCCTGTGGTTGCGGACAGGAAGTAAGGCTTTATCTCGGCACTGTTTCCCAAAGTTAGGATCGGGACCCAAAATGGGCCACTGACTAATTTTTTATTGGGTCGCCAATCATCAGAGTGAAATGCATAACAATGCTGTGATATGTGAATTCATTGTGTAGGTTGATAACTCAGAGGCTGTTGCCGTTGTTGACTTCCTGTCTCTGCGAAAACTTAGCGGAAACAGGAAGTAAAGCTTTATCCAGGGGTCGTGTGTAGAAGGTAACCCTAGATTTACGAGAACCGGCAAAAATTGGTAAAACTGGCAAAAAGTCTTGCGAGACTCATTTCCCAACGACCTAACTCTAATCATACCATCCGAGGTTAATGCCTAGACTCACTAATCTAACCTTAACTATCCGAGGTTAATGCCTAACCTTACCAACCTCCAAATCTAGGGTTACCTTCTAGCCACTACCTTATCCCGGCACTGTTCACCCGGTAAGCCAGACTAACACCACAGTGTTTGAGCCAGGATTGTCTGGGAGGGGGGTCAAAGGGGTCCAGTGGGACTTTTCTAGAGGCCATTACTGTGAAAACTGCACAACCGATGACTGCAACAAAATAATGTTAAAATTAGTGCTGAACAATTTGGAAAAAATATCTAATTGCAATTATTTTCACTGATATTGCAATTGCGATATGATTTACGATATTGGAGGGGATGATCAGTTTTGCATCATTATTTTCTTTTTCATTGAAAAATATATTAAAATGATCATTGTGGGATTTTTTTCACAAGGATCTGTACCAAACAATTTTTTCTTATATCTGTAGAATATAATTGTAGGCCAGGACATCTCTGCAGCACCACAATACTTCATTCAGAATATCGCACTAGTCCATATTGCAGTTTTGAGGAACTTCCGATATATTGTTCAGCCCTAATTAAAATTAGATGAGAATCGATCTTAGACATATTATTCTAGACATGTAACTTTGTTTTGTTTTTGGTTACTCTAAAGAAAAGTTAATTTTAGGAAGTCATAATTGCTAACCTCTGGTACTGTAAGTTACATCCAGGGTTTGGATGGTTACTTTAAAAATGTATTCTGATACAATTACTAGTTAACCTAATACAAGTATCACAATATTAAAGTAACATAACTTGATTACTTCCCCTTACTTTTGGATTACCTCAATATGATGGCAGCATTTAATTTTTACAGCTAGAAGGCATTGCACTGCACTGTGATGTTCCCCTATTCTGCTTTAAATGCAAAATAATGGAGAAATGTTCCACCCAGTGTCTGTATTACCCTGCAGCAGAGACGTCGTAGGTATCAGCCCAAAGCCCTATACAAATAAAGTGTATTATTAGGGCCCGAGCACTGACAAGCGTCGGCCTGCGAAGGCCCTATTGAAACTTTTCTCAAATGAACAGCCTTTTTGAGGGCCTTAACATGCTCCAAAAATCATGAAACTTTCACAAAATTCCAGGGTGGCGAAAACTTTCATATGACATGAGTCTCAGAAGTGGGCGTGGCAAACTGGCCCGCTGGCGCCCCCTAATTTCAAGCCCCTAACTTTACATTTGGCGTAGATTGATTAAATTCGGTACACATATGTAACATGAGGAGACGAACAAAAAAGCCTCTTGGAGCAAAATCCGAAACCAAACAGGAAATCAGCCATTTTTTATTTAATGTGTGTTTTTCAACATTTCCTGTATTTTAACGAACTCCTCCTACAGATTTGGTCCTTACTGTCTTTACCTTTACCACTTTACCGCTTGACAAGACTCCCGGCCTGAAGACCTGCAAATATTGACTCATCGTCACAGCTCCACCTACTGCAGACTGGAAGCCTTATATAACAAACTTCATCCGATTTACATGAAAGCTACATGGTGTGGTCTACACATGATATACTGCAGCATGGCATGTAATAAGTGTGTTAGTTAGTGTTCTCTAGAGCCACACAGTGGACACTGGAAGTGACGCAAAATGTCCATCCCTTCATCTTCAGCACCGTGCAGTGTCCGACGGTCGCAGAAACGTCGCCTCGTCCGACGTCCCGCCAGCACCGAGGGCCTGTTCATTTCTGCTTGAAGCTTTAATTATTATTATTACTATGTCACCGTCATACGCAAGTGCTTCTGCCACCTGCACATTTGACATGGGCTGTGTGGGTGGTGGTTTTTCTCCAGACTGTGGGTTTTGGTGAGTCCGTTTTTATGGTGCGTGAACTGGGAAGTTGTTAATTTCAACTGGAACGCCCCCAGAAGTTGTAATTCCGACTGGGAAAGTCAGATGAACTTCACCAACCCCGACCTCACAATCCAACACGGCTGGCCTGGCATCGCCAGACTAATTGGAAATGCGAATTTGTCTGGTACCTCTCCATTGATTTTCGATTTCTAACAGCGCAGACCTCTGGACAGAGCTACAACCAATCAGAGCAACGGAACTGAGGTGGCAGGTATCAGCCAATCAGCAGCTTTGTTTCCATTTTGCCTACAACACACACACAACACCGAGTGGAAATCTGTTGGGGGAGAGGCCAGACGGATCCTGCAATGAAAATGAAAACGAAACATTGGCTGGATATCAGACTACAACATGTCTGCAGTAACATACTGTGTAGTGTCTCATTAAATCAGCTGTACACACAGTACTGTCCAACTTCTATCTGTGGACATGTAGCGACCGTGTTTCTATGCGCAAAACATCGCATAATGTATTGTTATTAACGGGTGCTAACCTCGCTAGAGCCAGTTAAATAATGGTTTTTCCGACTTGTTTTCTGGAACGCCGTCATCTCGGGTGTGACGTCATTCTCAGCTCCGACTTCCGAGGTAAATGGAAGGCAGCATTATTCCTGCGCTGCCCCTACAGCACTACGGCCATTTGGCTGATTTAGCATGAGGAAGCATGAACAGGTAATATAATGTGTTTTATATAGTGGAGCAGTAAATCTTTCTCACGGCCACACTGGGAGCGTTCTCACAGAGTGCATTACACGAGCGCACGGCAACCGGCCCGCAAAGTGCTGAAGGCCAGCTTCAAATATGATGTGGCACACACGACCCCCATGATAGGTGCATTACCCTCTGCTATATGGAAAGATCAAAAGATCATCAGGGACAGCAGCCAGGCAGCCCACACTCTACTCTCAGTCTCGCCTATATGGAAAACGATACAGCCGCATTAAATCACGGACTGCCCGTTTCATTTCCCACAGGAAGTCGGAATGATGAGCTGTTCTCCCACAGGCACGGCGCTCCAACTCTACGGATTGTTTTCTAACTGCGATCACAATATTTTGTGATAAAAAAAAATCCTATCACTTATTTTTAACACGATGGGAGCAATCTCGGCTATTTTTTTTTACTGAAGACGATTTAGCCTCTGGGGCTAGTTTTATGGGTTTCCGGTGTATCGCGCTCGAGTCGCTTCTGCTTCCTACGGGTGTCCGGGACAAGACTTCCTCTTCCGTGCGCCGCTCTTTGTTTACTGTCCGACTAGCAACTTGAGATGCGAGAATAGAGGGTTTTTTTCCAAAGGCAATTGTGTAATCCGACTTTGAAAGCAATTTGTTTCTTTCATTATGCCAGTCAAACGCAATACACAAACATCGTGTTCAGACTGGAGATGTAACGATATGAAAATTTCATATCACGATTATAGTGACCAAAATTATCATGGTTATCAGTATTACCATGGTATTGTTAAAAGCATTTCGCCAAGTTTTATGTTAAAAAAACACAAATAAAATTTGCAGCACTATGCACTTTTTGTTTTCATAAACATTAAAATAATAACATGTAAAAAGTAAACGTATGAAAACCATATCTGTGCATTAACATGGTATTTCAGTGTATTTGAGTATATGCAATGACCTCATACACAATTTACATAAATACAAATGAGTCTGAAGACAGTGGCAGTAACTGCAATGAGAATTGAGTGAGATATCAAAAACGCGGTAATCAAACACAGTTTTAATGATAACTACAAATTGAACGGTATTACTAACCGTCTGGGAATTTTACCATGGTTATCATTAAAACCGGTAACCGTTTCATCCCTATGATGCATAACTACCTCACAGAACGCCACCTCAAAATCCAAACTATCCCTTTAATATGCAGCGCTAGATGCTTCTGCAACAACCTCATATCTGTTGCAAGTGGCAGGGGGATGCACAATATGTTTGTTGGTCTCTTTCAACAGAGCAGCTGAAATATCTCCGGACAGGTGAGGCCGGCAGCCCTGGTGTTGACTGTTGGTGTTGACACAGCTGCTGCTGTTATGAACTTACACATGGTAACCAGAGCAGGGTCACAACTATGTTGTTTCTGAGGAGCCAGTGTTGCAGCTTTGAAATATCCGTATCAAATCTTGCAAAGTTGGCTCTCACAGTGCCTTCAATGGCTTTTCACAATGATGCTCTCGTTTTGTCCTTTACAGCGGTGCACTTTCACCCGTTTTCAGAGTTACTGACTGGAATGTGATAAATATAGTTTACCAAAATGTTGAATAAATGTTTAGGAGTTTTCAATGGGTTGTGGCAGTGCACTACAATATATTTGATAGAATTTATTTTGGTCTAATTTATTTTTATTTATTATTTTGGTATATTGAATATATGTTTAGTAGTTTTCAGCAGGTTGTGGAAGTGCACTTTTACTTTGATCAAATTCATTTTTATTTATTATTTTTATGTTATTTATTTAAATGTATAATTATTTTTTATTTGTTTTTCAGTTTAATTATATTTAAAAATCCACTGTTATGAAAGGTTAATTTGCAAAAACCGATATCTCCTATTTTTTATTTATTTTCCTAAATCATGTTTTTTTTTTTATGTCCAGTCCAGGGAATATGAATCAAACAGGTGTCTGATTGTTTTTGATAAGATATCTCAAAATATTTTGATTTTCATAAATCATGTTTTTTTTATTGTGCACTCAAGGGAATATCAATCACACAGGTGTTGGTTTATTCATTTTAAGAATGCCTTTTATCTGTTTTTGCAAATAAACTCTTCACGTGTTTTCTTAAAAGTTCAGTGAATGCATGATGTTTCTAAAATCAATGACCAAAATAATTGTGATTATGATTTTTGCCATAATCGAGTAGCCCTATTAGTAATGTCAACATCCAAATGTTTTTAAAAAAAGGGTGTGTGTATGATACAGCTGCTTCCGTGCAGAGGATTTACTGACCTACCTGACCACCCCCAACCAAAGATCTGTGGAGGGCTTATGCAAGGTCATGTGACCCCTACCCCCCACACTAATATGATCTCTTCTTGTGCTCTCTATATCCATGAAATACTGATTTATAACACGCTTATCGGCACACAGCAGGGCAGCTTAGCTCGAATTGACCAATCGTGTGGCTCACCGTTTCTCCTCCCTGGCCTTGACGCTCACCTTTGCACGTTTGACTCGGCTACTGCGGCTGAAACAAAGCAATCCTGGTGATTGCTATCCACCTGGATTCTGCTAAAGCTGAGGCGGGGGGGGAGTAATAAAGAAAGGAATGTGGCTCTAACGTCCGAGGGGATTATTCCTATGCATTTCCCTTTCCTCTGTAACACCTGGAGGGATTTCTGTATGTATTCCAAAGTTGTTTTTGTATGTTCTGTAATCCGCCTTGTTTGGTTTTAGAGGGAGGTCAGGGTCTGATGTGCAGCCACAGCCATACACTTACATTCATTAGCAGGGCTGGGGAGTAATCCGAATACAAGTATTTGGAATACGTATTTAAATACAAAATATGAGTTATAGTTACAGTTTGAATTGGTGGTATTCTGAATACAGTTACTGTCTTTAGATTACTTGAAGGGATTACTTTATTGCCATCACCAAAGAGGTTATGTTTTCTGTTCAGTTTATTAGTTAGTTAGTTAGTTAGTTAGTTAGTTAGTTAGTTAGTTAGTTAGTTAGTTAGTTAGTTTGTTAGTTGGTGGAAGGGTGGCCAAGGAAAACCCAGTAAACTTTGGAGTGGATCCAAATCACAGGGCGGATACAAAAATTGTTTTTCATTTTCGTTAACATTGTGTTTATTAATAACTGAGATTAGAAACAGAATATTACATTTCCTTTTAAGATTTCTGTGGGCCTCTGTGTGTGTGTGTGTGTGTGTGTGTGTGTGTGTGTGCGCGCGCGCGCGTGCATGCGTGTGTGTGTGCGTGTGTGCGCTGTTTTGTTGGATTTCTTGGTCTTTGTTTTTGGTATTTTGACTTGTGTATATTTTATATATTTTGGTATATACTACACATTTTGTTCCTGCTTTTTGGCATCCTTTGAGATTGTTTTTCTGTTTGTTTGTTTGTTTGTTTGTTTGTTTGTAGATGTATATAAATAAAAATAAATATTTGTGAATC
This sequence comes from Heterobranchus longifilis, assembly GCA_028570985.1. NCBI lineage: Eukaryota > Metazoa > Chordata > Actinopteri > Siluriformes > Clariidae > Heterobranchus > Heterobranchus longifilis. Next base: position 8,588 of record JAOVVB010026367.1, on the reverse strand, counting down.
TCTGTGGGCCTGAATTTTAAGTGTTTTAAGTTGTGCGATCGCTGTTACACAGAATAATAATGTACAGTTGTTGAAGTAAATTCTGTATAGGATATGGTCATTATTCAAAATCAACGTGTATTGTAATACGTATCGTATTGTGTACTGCGAATCGTGATACGTATCATATTGTGAGGTTGTAGGCAGTACCAGCCCTAGTATGGCCTTGGCGGTGGTCTGCGCTCTCTGAGTGCCCTTCTAGATTGTGTTCGTTTTATTTGCTCTAAAATCCATGAGGCATTTCATATAAACTGATTTTTTTTTAAGTGCAACAATTTGTGGGCGCACAGTGCACCTACCACACGACAATGTGAGAGGAGACGCATCCATGAACTCTATCAGGAATGTGTTTTTGGAAATATAAGAGACAGACAAACAAATAAGCTCAGAGACAACATTTTGAATTATTCTAAAAATAATCCAAAGTATTTGGAATGCGTTACTTAATTTGAGTAATCTAATGGAATACGTTACAAATTTCATTTTAAGGCCTGTATTCTGTAATCTGTAAACGTAACCCTCCCAACACTGCTCATACGACACAGCCTGATCTGATTCTTCTGATTCTTTATGACTGATGAAATGTGGGTGAATCCTCTCTCTTATCCGTGGCACTACTGCTCTGGTGAATTTCCAACACTTGATAAGGTCTGGGATTTGATTCCCTGAGCTCACACACTAAGCACCGAGACGCTTTGGACGAGGCCAAAAGCCTATTTTTATTTTAAATCCATGCAAATGTAGGCTACAGGTAAAAGGGTTTGCTGCTGGATCCAGATCAGGAGGGGCGGGCGAGTGTGTGACTTTTCACACATCCCGCTAAATCAGTCAACTACTACTGAACCAGGTGCTCAGTGCATGTCAGTCCATGTCTTCAGGGCATCATAAACGGAGCAGTGTCACCTTGGTGTAACAACAATGGCAAAAGAATTGTGTTTGCACCAAACTGGGTCAATTCCACGGTGTTTGATTGAATTGTAACACTCACATATAGTAGCATGGAAACCACAGGGAGTGCTTTATAGAAAAGCAGAGTGCCATGCTACCAATTTGAAGATAACAGAGAAGGGAGAAAACAAACACCAACATGTGTCAAAATCCCCCAGAACAAGAAGACAGCAAGCATGAATGGTCTCCTAGCTTCCCTGCTGCAATAAAACAACCAAACCTCTTTGCAAATTGAATGGTCCAAGAACTCAAAGCCAATGCAAATACACAAAAATAGGAACGATCAGCACTTTTGAAAATGCTTGGCAGCAAAGTGGAAACCCCTCTTCTGAAAACAGAGAGGTGTTTCCCAGCCTCTGTGCTGTGAATCACCCTGAAGGCACTGACTGACCCACACAACACATTTTGGATGAGTTTTTTTTTTTTTCAGATCCAGACAGACTGTTCAGGAATCTGTTAATAATAGGGCTTAACGCTGCTGCGTGTGAACCAGCAGTATTCATCATAAATGAGAACAGTGAAATCAATAAGGCCCAGCTACACAGCAAAGTGTGCTTCTGCCAATTTTGCTCCATAACAATGCAGTAACAGGGAGAAGTTGTGTATTCCCAAGAAGCATGACACATTTTTTTTTCACTCCTTTAAAGCTGTCCATCTGAATTCATGCTGTTGCAATCCCGGCATCCCTTGCCTTTTAATGAACGTGCCACACAAACATTAGGATCTTTCAGCCAGCAGGCGCTGGAGGAATACAGCACAAATGAAAGAGACATACTGGATAACAGTCCTTGCATTTCGTTTACAGGTTATTTACTCAGGAATTGGAGAAGCATAAAGCATGTGCTCCCACATTTAAAGCCCGGCTTGTGAGGCTGCAGCCACCCTGCGTGTATCTGCATACTGCAGACAGCAGCACCGGCTCATAATGAAACACACTCAACTAATTAATGGAAGCAATAACATATCGCAGGTGTGTCACTCACTGACACGATGACACGGTTTTTAAATGAAGCCCACGTCCAAAACAATGCATAAAATAGCAAATAACGTCTTGTAGTCTCATGTGTAGGCCAGGGTATTTTGTGAAATAGAGAATATAGGCAGTGTTGTTGACGGCTATTCATCAATACGCCCAGTTATGATGAGAAGGACATCTTGGAGCAGAAGCTCTTACCAGAGAGCATGACCGATGTCTCCGGAGGTCTCCATGGTCCTCTGTAGCAAAACCAAGCCGAGAAAAAACATTCCTGCGCGAGACCACGGGGCAAAATCCTCCCACAGAAGAAAGATTTAATTAATTAAACGTGCGGTAATTCGTAATACACGAGAGAGAAAAAAAAAGCCCCTCGTTCATGGTGGCTTTCGTATCCCAATTGTAATTCACCAGCAGCCTCGCGACCTCCGCTGTGTCGGAGCCGCGCGCATCTCCGCTCAGCAGAGCTGAAGAAAGGTTTCCCTTCTGCACCGGATGAAAAGCCTCGATGATTTCTGCACAGAACAACTGTCACAGCAATGACGCCCCTCCCACATGTAACATGCCTTCAATGTGCGCCGCTTAATCCTGTCATACGACTGTTGTTATCCAGTTGTTGCATAGGCACGCGCACAATGACGCCGAATAGTAAAAAAAAAAAGACAGAGAGAAAGAGAGAGAAAAAACAGACGTAGCTTGAATTAATGTGCTCGAGCGGTCCTCCTCGCGCATCCAATTATTCTGTGAAGACAATTTTAAAAACAGTTAGAAAACATATTTTCACGGTAGGACCTTCTTATTCAGTCACAATGTAATATAATATGATATAATATAATATATAGGCCTAATATAATGGAGGAAGTATTCAGATCCTTTACTTAAGTAAAAGTACTAATAGCACACTGTAAAAAAAACAAGTAAAATGTGACTTAAGTAAAAGTATGTAAGTAGGGGCAGCCCTATTACAAACAATGGCTAACCTGGCTCGAGCCAGTTAAATAATGCTTTTACGACTTATTTACTGGAACGTTGTTAACGTGGGTGTGACGTCATTCCCAGCTCCGACTTCTGAGGTAAATGAAACGCATTCTTGTGCTTTTCTTTGGATCCACACAGGCATCAAATGTTTCTCTTTTGTCATTTTATTTTATTTTTGCAGCAAAGCGATCCCCAGGTTGAGAGGCATTTGAAAGTTGACTTCTGCGTTCAGAGCCGAGGCCTGTTATTGTCTTCAGACTGGGAATGCACGTCGAGTTGTTTTTGGTCTCAATGTGACGAGGCCTGCCTCATTTGATTTGTTTGAAACGGAGACAGTGGACCTGGGTGGCTGTGTGCGTGTGTGTGTGTGTGTGTCTTTGAGAGTCGGGGGAGTGTGACGGAGGTCCATCCCTCACCCTGCGTCTCTGTCTCCAGACGCTTGTACACACAGACGACCACGTTATCCGCCTTACACACAAATCAACTGAAGCTCAGCGTACACACACACACACACACACACTGAAACACACACAGCGGCACGCCCCTGTCACCTCCACAAAAGCCCTGCGGTTTGCCTTGCTCAACCAAGCAAGACAAATCCCGCTTTGGGACAAACCGGCGTGTCCACGAAAGAAAGAGAGAAGAAGGGATGAAGAGGAAGAGAGAAACGGTCTTCCTCTCGCTCCTCTCCTCCTTTTCATCTCTCTCTTCTCCTCTCTTCCGTTTCGATGGACAGGCGACAATGAAAACCAGGGATCAAACAGGAGAGAGGAGGAAAAGTCATTCAAAAGAGTGTGTGTGCTACAGAAAGGACCCGTGTGTGTGTGTGTGTGTGTGTGTGTGTGTGTGTGTGTGTGTGTGTGTGTGTGTGTGTTAATACAAGGCTGTAGCAGTAGATCTTTCTCTCTCATACACTCTCCTATAGCCCCACCGGGACCCTCAGCAGAAACACAACCTCTCCAGACCCTCACCTTTGACCCCTGATACTCACACACACACACTCTCGCACAAAACCAGGCTCACTGTCTCTCACACAAATCAAATGGAGCTGAGACGACACACGCACGCACGCACTCATGCACACACGCACACACACATGCACGCATGCACACAGCATCTTTGCCTTGCAAACAGTTTAAACTGAAGATAAACACATTCTCCTGATCCACTGTGTACCAGAATGAGCAAATGGACCTTTTATGAGGAAGGTGTATATGTCAGTGTGTGTATGTGTGTGTGTGTGTGTGTGTGTGTGTGTGTGTGTGTGTGTGTGTGTATGGCCTAGTCGAAGGTGAAAGGTTTCTTTTACAGCATGTATCCCCACCTGAAAGAAACCCATTTATCTATTCATCACTCTCTTTCTTGTTTTCTTGTACAATTTTTGCAAGTTTCACTTCTGAAATCAGATAATACAATAGGGCTGCCACTTTTTTATTCGAACATTCGAAGCTAGTTAATATTCAAACTGTATTGAATGATTTGTTAGAATTCAAAAATCTATAAGCGCTAGAGGGCGCTCTAAACATTCACTCTCAGTGATTTGACCTATTACACGTCTTTTTGCTATGAAAATGGTGAACACCAGCGAGCAAAGCCGTCCTGAGCGGACAATCTCGACACTAAAGAATTTGAGGAGCAGTGTGTGGAAGTATTTTGGATTCTATACCGTAGATGGCAAAGTAACTAAGCTGTTAGTTTGTCGACTTTGCAAAGCAGCTCTTACTCGACAACGACAACAAATCTGCAGACTCGCCTGCTAACTTGCCACCCAGGTGAGGTGGAGCAACGGCAAACAACCGGCACAAAGTATTGTTATTTTGATGTGTTAATACAGCTAAAAAAAAAGAAGCTAAAAACATGGATGTAAAAATGTGATGTTGAATGTAAAGTTAGTAAACTAACGTTCAACATTGCTTTTTTTTGGTTCTGCATTTTGCATATTTTATGATTTCCTTTTTTGTATGTACTTTTTGTTGTTCTTTGACAGCATGTTCAGTTTTTTTGCTGTACGCTTTATGTTGATGTTAAAATATAAAATAAAAAAGATCCGTTCACAAAAACATGACTGTGTGTGTGTGTGTGTGTGTGTGTGTGTGTGTGTGTGTGTTTGGGGGGGGCTTCAAATTCATTGGAACAAATTGTGTCATCTCAAAGTCGTTCAAACTTGATTTTTAGAAAAAGTGACAGCCCTATCATACAATCCAGCATGTTATTGTCCACTGTGTTGCTGCTTTTATGTGTGTGTTTTATGAGTTTGTGTGTGTGTGTGTGCGCGCGTGCGTGTGTGTAACTTCACCGGAATGTGCACTGACCTGGCGACCTAGCCAGACTCCAAGGGCGTTAGCAGTTATACCATTTGTACCCTCCCAATAAATAACTTACACACACACACACACACACACACACACAAACACACACAAACTCACTCACAAATACTGGCAGGTCAGGCCACCTCGACTCACACACACATTCCTTACACACATGCAGATGCAGGACGGGGTTAAGAATACACACACTTCCTTCACTAACGTTCCAGAACTCAAAAAGTGTCAATTCTATTCTACAAAACAAAAAAACTAAATCGAACGTGTGTTGTACCTGTCTGCCGGCTTCGTTATTCTGCAGGTTCATCAGCGTTCGGGCGTGCTCTGTAGAACCACGTGGGTAGTTCTTCTCTCTCTCCCTGGCGTCCACGAACTCCCGGGCAAATCGGTAGCCATAATGCACGTTGTCGCCGCAGCCGCCCCACAGCCAGTCGCGCGGCAGGTCGCGGGGTCGGGCGGCACGGCTGCAGCCGCAGGTGGAGAGCTCGCCCTCGCGGCACGCCCGGCTGATGGCGTTGACCACGCCGGCCGCGCTGATGGCGTAAGTGAAGGCTGTTTCTCTGGATCCTGATGGAGGGGGGAGGGGGGATAGATTATAGATATTTATAAAACTTGAGTTAGTAAGCAGAGTAACAGTAACACTTGAGACACAAGGCCATCATGTTTTTTATTTAAATTTCAGGCTGTGGTGAGTGTGTGTGTGTGTGTCCACTGACAGGAAACATGGGTAACTGCTCAGGTTATACCCCCCCCCCACCACAGCAAATAGCCCCACACCCCACTCCACCTAACAATAGACAATAGATGTGATTTCAGGCTCTGTACCTGGTTAAACTCAACATCTTTAAACACGCAGTCATCAGTAATACACATGCAGCATTTAATGAAATAAACTATTTTCCTAATTCTGGCGAATAAACCTGAATGATTAATTGTGACTTCACCCAGATTACAAAACATATTTTCTCATTCACTCCAAGTGCCATTCAGATAGTTTCGATTTTCTGTTTCTGACGACATCTCAATACAATTGAGGTGAATTTAATTTAATTTGTGCCGCTCACAGCGAAGAACAAAAAATACATCACAAAAAATTTAGCAACATGTCTTTTCCAGAAACACTTCCTGTTAATCTGTGTCAACAGTTTACATTGGAACTACTTTATATCTAATAAATAGTCTCTATAAAAAACAGTAGACAGTATTGATTATTCAGAGTAAAAAGTACATTTTCAGGGAAGACATGTTGAAGCTAAATGTTATTTTTCAACGCAGTGAGCACCACTAATAAAATCCTCTCCATTGTATTGGGGTAACAGGAGAAAATTCAGAAAATGACACTTCAAATCTTGGATAAATTAATGAAAACTATCTGCATGGGCACCAGTAGAGGTAAAGGATTGTATAGACCAGTGGTCATAAGAGGGGGTGTTAAATACATGACGCATGGTTCTGGACTTGTGTAGTTCTTGCAGAGAAAATGTTCATGTTGTCCAGGGAGTTGGTAGACTTTTAAGCCATTTTTTGTACAGAGAGGTAATTTGGGGGAAATCTGTTGAAAGCAATTAATGCTGTAAAACATTTGAAGATACGTGCTGCAGTGTCACTCTTAATGCTGCACTCTATAATAATTACAGGCAATGTTTCAAATAAATGCAATAGGAGTTTGCAAGCAAAGGACGTGTGTAAGGGTGTGGTTATGTGGGTGGATTTGAGGTCGAGGGGGGGCAACAACAACAACAACAACAACAACAACAACAACAACAACAACAACAACAACAACAACAACAGCAACAATAGGTATGACAAAATATGTTACATTAAAGCAGCATCCAACACATAGCAGGACAGCACAACAGAGCGCAGCAGCAACAATAGGTACGACAAAATACTTTACATTTGTGATTGTGTGAACGGACCCTTTAAGAGGAAAGTGAGAAAACTTCATCTTACAGGCCAGAAACTTACAGGCCACTGCAAATACCTAAAATGTCCTTCACCCGTACTTATACACACATACTTATAATGTTAACATTGAACCATAAAGATGGATTCTGACTAAATGTATTATCTACATCTATCGATTTCTCGCGCAGACTGCTGCTGTTACTCTTTGTAGTTGATGCATTGTATTCAACACACAAGTCCATATGAATGATTTCTCTTCTCTCTAACACGGTGGAATACACAAAGCGGCCTGCATGTATATTCCCTGCATTAATACACAAACCAGTTCAACACACAAAGAAGGAAAAAGGACAAAGACGATGGTTAAGTGCTCTGAAACTGAAGATTTACATGAGAACAGCAGAGAGCCTCGTGGTATTTGTGGCTGAGACTGCATTAAAGACCTCAGTGAGGTTTTATTACACATTATAGAGTGACATGTCTCTATATTATAGGGGGACATTTCTCTCTTCAAATTTTCTATATGTCTGTTTGCCCTGCTCAGTGATGAGTTCAGTGACCTTATAAAAGATCATATTTTATTTTGTGTCACTATGGTATTCCTGTAATGTTGCAACAGAAAACTGTATAAATGTCATATGTTTGGCCTCTATTGCATTTTTAAATGCTTTAAAGTCCCTGTAATAGTCCCAAAACTACCAGTGTGTGGTGGTTTTGATCATACTTATAGTTGTTTTGTTTTTTGTTGTTATGTTTAGGGTGCTTTTGTTTTAAACATGTGGCCAGGGACAACTGAAGATTTGCCTTTTCTGGCTCATTTACTTTTTTTCTGATCATCAATGTGCACTGTCGCTGTCAAATAAACTAATAAAATAAAATAAACCAATAAATACTTTCATTCTTATGTATTTGTCCTACGTGCGAAAGACTGCGACATATCGTGAATGACACTCAGGGATTTTTTGAGTTAATTGAAAGAGAGTATCGGTAGAAAACTGCTCTTTAAAATTCTTTTTTTCCTTTTTTTTTTTTTTAAATGGTGCCTTTTCTGTTCAGTTCAATGTTCAATTTGTTCAATAAAATGTCAGAAATAACTTGCTTTCCGTTTTTTTTAAAAATCCAACAAGCAATGTGTTGTAATTTAGTAGAATACTGAAAGCAGCAGAAAGACAGAACTGATATATATTTATCGCAATATTCAACAATGTTATCGCATATCACATATTTTCCTCATATCGTGCAGCCCTAGTGTTAATGCTTAAAGTGTTTTGCTGTGTTATTTGCAGCCTTTAGTATCATTCTATAATATATTATAGGAACACCAGCAGCAGCAGACAGACAGACAGACAGACAGGTATGCATACAGAGCTGAGGCGTGTGAGCAGGTTTTAGGAGCATGCTCTCCATATTAAGCAGCA
>JAOVVB010026357.1:0-15830 GCA_028570985.1 Heterobranchus longifilis | reverse complement strand
ATATGATCATTTTTCCAGAAAGAAACTGAGCATGCTTAAATACCTGCAGCTATGTCTTTGCATAGATTGAAAGGATTAAAGTATGTCTGGCCTAAAGATATTGTGGATTATAAAGCCATCCCTATAAAGATGTATTTTAATTGACCTTTCGCTAAAACCCTTCCCCGCTTAGGTAGCCTACTGTTGATGTGCCTGTCAAACTTGTTCTTGCACGGTAGCATTGCATAACGCAGTTTACAATAGTAACTGTGGCATTTTCAAAAACAATAGGCCCTCGGTTTCAGACAAAAGCAGGCTCCTCATTTCTAGCCAGCGACCGTTGATTTTGAAATAACTGTCGATTGCAGCTGTAGCTAGCTAGCGAGTTAAGCTAATCTTGAAAAGTCCACCTCCAGCTGACTTTTCTATTGTTTCCAGCCCACTCGTTTTATAATGTGAACTCTGGAAAGGGGTCTTGAAATGGCACCGAAGTGCAGCCGCTACGACTCCAGGCTGCTGCAGTATAACCATGCAGACATCTACACACATCAGACTGGTCAGTTATAACTCAATAGCTTTTTTATGAAGGAGATGTCTGGTTTCACCAAATCAATTTCTTTATTTATTTATTTTTTTAAATTTCTATCATTATTATAGCAGGCTTAACTACCTGATGGAAAATCATCCTCCATCTGTCTTTGGGTGCAGATTTGTGGTGATGTGATGCACGCTCTGAACCATCCAGACATTTCCTGTAAAAGTAAAACTTTCCGTTTGCTTGTCATTATCACCTTTTAACTGTGATAGGCACAGCTGTTTCAGAGCTATATGAGACCAGTGATGTGACTGGCTGAGATAGTCTTTAATAATCACCACACCTGCTGATCTATATTCACCCAGCTCTGCCACGCTGCTGCACATACATGAACCAAAATAGAAGGTGCGCATGGAGACGCACACAGTCTGTGTGCCACCACCCTGCGCTTGGCATTTATTATTCAAATTTCATCCGAAGGTGCAAAATACTAAACTGAGGGTGCAATGCATGCTTTTGCACCCTTGTAGAACCGAGCCTGGTTGCGTGCAGTAGAACTAGAATAGCCATGTGCATGTGACCGTGATTCATGCGCATACATGTGAATGAGCAGGGCCTCGCACGTCAAGTTTGCTCAGGGCCTCGCACCACAAACTAAAAAACGCCCAGCACATAACGGTGTTTTGTGTGTTGCAGGCGAAACCGAAACAAAGATGCTGATTGGCTGATACCTGCCACCTCAGTTTCGTTGATCTGATTGGGTGTAGCTCGATCCAGAGGTCTGCGCTGTTGGAAATCGAAAATCAATTGAGACGTACCAGACTAATTCGCATATCAAATTAGTCTGGCAAATTAGTCTAGAACAGATAAACTCACTGTTTGAGTAATTCCTCGCACATTTCTTCCATTGCTTCCATTGCTTCTTGTATTTCTGGTTTTGGTGAGGATTAAAAAAAGAACCCACCATCTAAACTCTATTTTTTTTTTATCTCTCTTAGCCCCAAATTCTGTGTAAAACCAGAAACAAAGCAACTATATACCTCATAAGTGGGCTGATCTCTTTCTTGAGAATATGAGCAGTTCTATTGTTATTTCAAATCTGACTGCAGTTTATGTACATCACAGTGGTGTGTGTGTCTAGCCACAGGCTTCCTCACACTCCAAGTCCAATTACCTGTGTTAAGGCCACATCTGAGACGGGGGATTACAGCATATTATTCTAGCACAAACAACAGTCTCTCTGCCCACCAACCTGCAGGCAGACACAGGCAGCCGAGGAAGGTGTGCGAGGTGTTACATTAGCACCTGGATGTGCGAACAGCAGAGTAGTGACCTTTTACCGGTGACTGATACACTACCTGGAAAACTTGTTCGCCTCCTGTGGATTCTTCCTCTGTCCTCAACTCTTCTCGATATGTTTCCGCCCCTGCCTCTCACTTTTTTTTTTTGCCCTTCTCGTCTTTCTTTGTCTAGCGTTTTTTTTTTTTTAAATCGAGCTTTTACTTCATCCTCCATTTTCTCTGCTGTATCTATTGAAGCGTCCCACAAAACCACAGCCTGTCTCAATTTTTTCTCACAGTTTTTGACAGTTACTTTTACCAGAGGATGTTTGTTAAGATGTCGCCTCTTTCTCTTGACTTGTTGTCACCACTCAACATTTTCTTGTGATGCAAAATACTCTGTTAAACCTCCTCAAGGCTCCCCAGAAAGCCCCCGAAAATACTTCCCCCGCACAGAAACACCTTTATGTGTCCTTTAATGTCACATCCATAGGGCTGCTCAATTATGACAAAATCATAATCACGATTATTTTTAGTCAATATTGAGATCACGATTATTTAACAAGATTACTCGTTGACTTTGGAAACGTCATGCATTTATTGAACTTTAAATATAAATCAATTGAAAAACCTTTTTTTTTAATGAAAAATAATAATAAAATATATTATATATGTATATATATACATTTAAATAACTATGATACATATATTAAAAATAGATAAAAATAAATAAGATAACTGTGTTATAAAGTTCGTTAAAAAGTGCACTTCCATAACCTACTGAATAAACATATATTCAAAATATAAAATAATAAATAAAAATAAATATGTTGTAGCGTCACAATCTATTTTTATCTAACATTTTGGTATATATATATATATAGTATAGTTTATAGTATATATAAACTATATTCAACATATTCCAGTCAGTAATGTTGGTGAAAACAGGTGAAAATGCGTCGCTGTAAAAGAAAGAGGAGCGCTGGATTTCTAACACAAGACAAAACAAGAGCATCATGGTGAAACAGAATACAGCACAATAATCATTTTAACTCGATTATCTTGTTTTCGATTAATCGGCCAGCTCTCCATCCGTCTATTTTATTTGTTTTATTATTACATTTCCGTCTTGTCTTCGTCCTTGTAACGTGTAGCAGCGTACCATGCCTCTACAAATGGCTGTGCCTGAACATCCGTGAGACACACAACTTCCTTCAAGTCACCTGCCAGGGGCTCTAATTAGACTGATAAGCAGTGCAACTGGAATCAGCTCTTCCTGGTAATCAGCCCCACGGAGCCCAGACAGACGGCTAAATGAGGAGGAGATGAGCCATGCAGCCCAACAGGTGTCCTTAAAAAGACAGGGAGGTGTGCTTATACAGTCTTGTCTTTTTACCCTCTCTAACTACTCAAGCTCAATCTCAGGAGAGTTTTGGAGCATATAGAGAGATTCTGGAGTTATTTAGGAAGCGAATGCTGAAGAAAACACTGTCGGCGCTTCTGTGGTGTATAGATTTAATCATCATGCTGCGACTCTGAATCGCTGCCTCACTTTTAAAAGGAATTGTTTGAGAAACTCTGCAGTAAGATGATTGATTCAGAGCGAGTGTGTGTGTGTGTGTGTGTGTGGGGGGGGGGATCTACAATAGCAAACACACTAGTCAAACTGTGTGTTTTGATTTTTGAATTGCATCCCATCCTGAATACATTTCTTGCTTTTTTCTGCAGCCGCAGCTGCTCTGCTTTAGACATATAATAATGATGATCACATTTTGTCCTGCAGCAAAGTAGTAATAAGAAAAAAGAGCCTGGTGACACATCAGGCAGGCTGAATACAAAATGATATCAGAACTAATAAAATCTCCGAAGGGAAATGTCATATTTGTCATTTTGACACCTGCGTGAGACTGCTGTGTTACACTTTCATTTTACGCCCACCACTCCCAGCTGTACACAGGAAGGCAGCGCGGCGAGATTAACACTGTGATCTGAGGAGGATGCTTCACAGAGACGGAGAGAGGAGGACGGAGCTCTAGGTTACTTTATCCACTCTCTGAGGAAACATGTCCGCTGCACTGTAGACGTGGCTGGAGGGATTGACTTAAAGGCCGCTGACAGCAAATGTGTTCGCTTTGACATTAACCCCCTCCAGCTGAAAGCATCTTGAATATCTCGGCGAAAAAAGAGCCTCGGAAATTTAATTTAAAATGCTCAGGCAGTGCATTAGATGGAGCTGGAAGGCTGAAATTGTTTGAAAAATGGACAAAACAGAGGCTTTATAACCAATGCATCTTTCAAGTGTGTTTTCATACTGTCGTTTTGATGAGTTTATACTCTGTCAGGAGCACATTAGCAGCTCAGCACATTGTGTTTCTGATTCAGGATCCATTTTGGATCGTGGTAGAAAATGGTGGCATCTTTTACTGAGTAATACTGTCACATTTACTCAGAGTGCAGTCCTTTATCTTGAAATAAAAAGAGAAACAAATAAGCAAAAATAAGTCATTTCAAGCGAATATGATCGATCCATTAATTGCTAAAAAAAAATTAAATAGCTACATTTCGATATTAATTGTTTATGTCATATCTCCTCGTCCCAGCTTCTCAGTTGTGAGGTTATTTGTTTTATATGACGCTAAAGTGAATTATTTGGGGTTTTGGATTGATAGTCGGAAAAAAATCAGCATTTTGAAGACGTCACCTTGGTGTTTGTGATGGCATTTATGATTATTTTCTGACATTTTACAAAGTAATTCATTGATTGGCAATGAAAATGATTGTTGGCCCTGCTGATTGCAGCCCTCATTTCAAATACCAACATATTAATGAGTTGTGGCAAAATGGATGTAAATGTAGTTTTTCCACTAATTCATGACAACAACAGACATGATGTTTGATTAGCAGTGCGCTACTGTTAATATTAAAAGTTTTCCTGACAAAAGATTTGTTTTGGGGCATGTTGCCTTTATTACCTTGGTCACAGCAGAGGTACGTCTTATATGTTCTAACCACCAGGCCACCAGGATGTCCTTATAGACCATTTTCAAGGGAAAAATAACTAAAATAACAAGGTGACACTAATTATTCCTCAAGAAAAAGATTCATTAAATCCTCACAAACAAAATAAATATGATTCTAGCCAAGAAATCAGATTTAATCTGGTTAAACCCCTTAAAGTTACAATCTCAAAGATCTCCATTTTTTTCTCTTTGGCGGCATGCGGTAATCTGTTGCAGGTGTTTTGGGCTCTGACTTCCCAGAGATCCAAACAGTTCACAGTTTTCATCATCTATAGTCATCCTTCCTTTCTTTTGTTTGTTTGGATAGTAACCATTTACTTTCAACGCTAGCAGGCGCTGGAAAAAAACCAGTATATGCCGCTTCAGACAAAAGTGAGTTGAAGAGTGAGTCTGTAGCTCCGCCTACTCTCTCCGTTATCACCACTTGTGATTTTTCCCTGGAATGTCGCTGCAGATGCCCAGCTCGTAATACTGTAAATGCAAGGGCTTTCATCAGCGGGCCAGATGTTCAATCACCATTGTGTTACCACATTTGGTGATAGATAGTGACTTTATTACTTTAAACTAACTATTGTGTGTTTTTGGTACATAGATAAAGCTTAGCATGTTTTATATTGATTTCAACGCTATTTACATTTCATTATATTTGCAACAATTTAAGAAGTAATAAATCATTTTTACATTATTCATTATAAATGCTGATTGTTGAACAACAACCTCTCAGCGATCAACCTACACACTGAAAATGACAAGTTTTGAAGATTTGGATTCTGTAGTAAGGCAGGTCTGCTCTGTTCTTTCAGTGAATGATTGTAAAGATCTACAAAGAATAATGTTTACAGCATTTTCGTGTAGTTGATCCACCGAAACGGGTTCACTTCTGACATTATTTTTGCAGAAGCACCGTCGGGGCGTGGCGCCGCCCGGGACGATTGTGATTGGTTTAAGGAAATACAAACAGGCCAGGGAGGTTTTTTTTACTATCCAGGAGTGAAAGCACATTCAATCCAGACCTCCCCCTCCAGTGTGGACACTTCTTATCGATATATAACTGTAAATTCTTAATATTACCCAAGAGTTTGGGAATTTGAAGTGGTTGTATGATATAAATGTAGGTTTGTGTTTGTGATTCACAACTATAAATGTCCGTTAAGCAGTTGTGAAGAAGTGGTAACATGGTAACAATTTCACCTTTCATGGTGGTAATTGTCTTCGGTCACAAATCTGTGTCCTTGGGACAAACGTGCATGTGTAGATGTTCTGTGTTATCTATAGATTGTTTGATGATATATCCTGTTTTCAGATCAAATCCACTTGATTACTGTCAGAGCGCAGCCTCCCCCTGCTTACTACACCCCGTCTCTCATCCTCGCCCTCATATTCCTGACTTGAGTGATGGCGTTTGTGATTCCTAATGACAGTCGGAACAAATCTACGGTAATGAGGTCACATTGGGTTCTCCCCCCCCCACCCCCCCTTTCTCTGAAATCACCCTTCACAGCTCCGTACAATCAACCTGTCCCTGACAGACTCAGACTGGGTTCTGGATCCAGTGAACCAGCGTGAAATGGATCAATTCCTTCCTCTGGAAGACCTCCCTGCAGCCAAAATGGACACCCTGTCCTTCTGAGCATGTCTGTTTTTTTTTTTTTTTCTCCAATATCCAAGACTTATTATCTCTTGACTCACTGGAGCTCATATCCTGGCCTCATGTTAATGCTGCCTGCTACGTTTCCAAACTCTGCCTTATGAGAGCTTTAGCATATTTATTGATTTATTTAGGTTTTCTAGAGTGTGTATTTGTGGACTTCTCAGCAGTCTCATCTGTGATGATGCATTTGTCTATAACAGAAGAGGTATGTGTGCATGCTTGCATGAGCACTCACATCCACGTAATGATGTGTGTTTCTCCTGGCTTGAGCAGGATGTCTGCACCAACACATCATTACGATTCGTTCGAGCCATTAGCTTGTGGAGAGCGAATTGTGGATGAAAAGCACAACCGCGTTTATGCAGCCATATGTGTGTGTGT
Organism: Heterobranchus longifilis; assembly: GCA_028570985.1. Taxonomy (NCBI): domain Eukaryota; kingdom Metazoa; phylum Chordata; class Actinopteri; order Siluriformes; family Clariidae; genus Heterobranchus; species Heterobranchus longifilis. The sequence goes on along the minus strand of JAOVVB010026357.1, from coordinate 8,984 downwards.
CTGTCTATGAATATGTACAGTGTGTGTACTTGTGGGTGTGCAGTGTGCCCTCCTGTGCGTCAGTGTGCATACTCAGTATGTGTGTGCTCAGTGATGTGGTTAGTAATGTGGAGACCTGCAGGAGACGGTCCGTGGAGAGAGCCTGCAGGATAATTGCTGCCACAGTGACAGGTAGGGCTGCCTCTGTCAGAGTTCCCTCAGTGGGGAAGCAGTGGAGGAGTGTGTGCGTGCGTGTGTGTGTGTGTGTGCAGCTCTGTGTGTCAGCTTCGCCATCCCTTCCTCCAATAAGCATTTCCCCAGTAGGCTCCCTTCAGACGGTGGCAGACTTCCAGATGTTTTCATCTTGTATCACACACACATCCAGGGAAAGAAATGAAGCATCTTTTTACAGAGAGCATCAATCTTAAATCGTTTGGATATACATTTTACCCAAGGAAAGAGAGCATGTTTTTCATCTAGCTTTAGAGTATCATGTAGTATCTTTAGTTGCAAAGTGTTGTATACTGGAGAGGACTCTGGATGTGGATGCATACAGACTTGTTGAAGTTTCCCTGAAGACTGCAGTCATTTTTTTTTTCATGCAATGCCCTATTGACAGCAAAGCTGCCAGCAGGGGTGGGCGATATGTCGACTATACTCTATGCTTATTCTACGTGGGATGTAGTAAATGTCTACATTGCAAACATCCAGTATAAATTGTCATGTAATTTTTTTAAGCAGTCGGGATATTCACTTTCCGCCCATCCAGACCACTCTCCTGGTCGAGTGTGTGTGATGAGGTGTGTGTTTTTGTATCTGAGGGAAGCAGTGAAAGACTCTGGAAAGAGCAAAAGAAGTAAAACGTTAAAGCGAGTTTATGCGTGGCTGCTAGTGATTGTAGCAGTGTCTGTTCACATAAATGCTCCCACCTCTGCTCTTACTGGAGTCATCAGCTGTTCTTGGCAGCTCCCGTTGTCTTGGCGATCTCTAGAGTGAGTCGGAGAGCGCCGATAACAGACTTGAAACAAATAAGCAGATAACTGCAAATTTGCAGAATTATTTTCATGCAGTTGCCTGCTTTGAATAGATACTGCTTTGTTTTTGTTGCTTGTGATTTCCCCCTTTTTGCACGCAAGTTTAAAATTGTTCCAATAGAAGCCTAGCCTGGGATCCAGACCTCTGCTAAGTACATTTCTTTCATTTTGCATGGCCTCCCTCCCTCCCTCCATTGACTAAAAACTTGTAGATCCAATCACGACTGTTTATCTCATATGAGGTGGGTTTAAGCCTCATATGTCAGTCAGTCATAAGTCCGTCATCCTCTGTCTGTGAGGCAGGCATTGTTGTCAACAAAGATGGCTGCTGTCTGTCCCCATTCACACAATGCTCAGGAAACTCACATCAAACTGTGAAACTAGGTAAGGCTGATCAAATATGAATCAAGATTCTGTTACTACATTTATTGCTTCAAATGTTTCCAAAACATATTTTAGTGTTCTGTTGAGCTGCAAAATGAGAGTTTGTGCCGACCGCATGCAGGTGTTACAGATTAAAGAGTGACCATGTTAACTGCCGATTTTCAGCAGAAATTCTGATCAAACGATGAAACTAGGCAGTGCTGATATGAATCAAGATTCTGTGACTGTATTGCCTATTTCTCACCAGAAACACATTTTAGTGTTTTGTTAAGCTGTCATTTTAAAATGTTTAAGTTCAAATCCTTCAAAGTTCAAGCACCGCTGCAAGTTGCGTGTGCGTTGCTCTGATTGGTTGTAGGTCTATCCAACTGCGTCCAGAGACATTTTGGTCTTGGAAATCGAAAATGAACTCAGCACTAATTTGCATTTTGCGAATTAGTCTGGCGATGCCAGGCTAATAGAAACCACTAATGAATATAAACAACAATATTTCAATGCAGACATATGTTGCAGGAACTACTACTGTAGAATCATCATACTGGTGTGATTGTATCCACCAAAGGGTTAAATTGAGCATTTAATGAAGTGCTTTAGAGGAGATCTCAAAATATCAATATATTGTGTATCGCGATATAGCCTAAAAATATTGCAATATTATTTACAGGCCATATCGCATTATTGGCCCAGCATCATGACTCAGTTTGCAGCATGCTGGACTTCTGATGACCATGATTGTTTTAGATGTGCATTGTTCACCTCATCACTCTCTCTAATCTTTCAAACCTATCTGTTCTTTGTGAGCGATTGTCAGATGTGATTTACGTCGCACGTGTCACACATCTGCAGATTGTCATCTCTGAAAGGGAGCGTAAACGACGCAAACGTGTCCCGGTGAGAACGCAGAGTGACATCCGTGGGGTTTCTCCCACATCTGGAGGTGCCTGCCATCCAAGTCATTTGCCGGTGCTGCTTCTGTTCCCCCTGATCTCCTGCAGTCCGTGAAGAATTGGTGTCAGCGCCTATCAAAGGCAAAATGCCTATTCTACACAGAGTGTCAGAGCAGCCACAATCTATTAATCAAGCAGGCGGCAAAGAAACAGATATTATGTGTGTGTGTTTATGTGTCTGAGCTTTGTGTGTCTGCACATGTGCAGCAGAGGCAAAGACTCATCCAGGTGTATTATTCAGCCATCTTTGAAAGGGGCCTCTAATAAGGGAGGATGCAATTATAAATGTGTCATGTGGGTTCTGTTTGAAAGAGGAAGGGGCCTGTAATGTGTTGGATAGCAAAAGGCCGTGGCGGGGTCTGCTGCGGACACAAGGCGCATGCTGATTGCACGACTATAGCCATTAGAGGAGCTGAAACCAGACTTCATCTCCTATTGTATCCTCGTTTTCTACTGTGTTGTCTTTTGGCATTATGTGTCAACCAAACACATCTAAGAGGAAACATTTTGCTTTTGTGATATGCTTTGCAGGAGAGTTCAGTTTATTCTGTTAGATGGCGAAGGTTTGCGGCGTGTTGATTTAGGCTGAATAACAGCAGTTGGTTTGTTTGGGAGCACTGTTGGCTTATCCACAGGAAACGATCGATCAGGGTGAATAAACAGTGAGCCAGCCAGGACCCCCTGCTGCTAACAGCATGGCTCTACCATGTGACAGACATGGTGGTATATGATTGGCACTGCTGATTGAACATTAGAGCCTAATGATGTCATGGCGATCATCATGTTGGGTAATGAAAGAGAGAAGACGGTTTGTTTTCTATTCAGTTGAACTGTTTGGCTTGATGTAATGTTTTAGGGATTAAGTTTAACTGTTATATTAAATCATGTCTAATTATATTTGATTTTTTTTGTATGAAAGAATGAGTGGGTAGAGAGCCGTAGTGACAAGATGTATTAATCTGTGCTGAAATGATTAGACGATCGATAGGAAATGAATGAACATTTTAGTAATTATTTAATCTTTTAAGTAATTTAATTAACCAAAAAATGCCAAACATTCACTGATTCCACCTTCTTAATGTGCTGATTTGCTACTCTGTTTTGTCTAATTGCAAATTGAATTAAGGCTGCAACAAACAATGATTTTCATTGTTGATTAATATGCCAATTATTTTCTCAATTAATCGATTAATTGTTTGGTTTATGAAGTGTCAGAATTTCTCAAAACCCAAATGGACATATTCAAATTGCATTCCCAAACCCTCAATATATTGAGTTTACTGTTGTAGAAGATTAAAAAAAACAAATATCATATAATAATTAATAAAATAACTAACAATATTCACATTTGACAAGCTGGAACCAGTGATTATTTTTCTTAAGAAATGACATATGAACAATAAATCAATTCTGAAAATACTTGCAGATTTATTTTCTGTTGATCAACTAGTTGATTAATCGGCCAATCGTAAAATCGTAAATTAAATACTTGATTTTCGACTGTTGGTCAGACAAAACAAGCAAATTGAAGACATCATCATGGGCTCTAGGATTTTTTATGGCTATTTTTTACTATTATGTATAAAAACATAGATCAAATAACAACCAATCAAATAAAAAAAAAATCATATTTATAATAATCTCCCCCTTTATGCACCTCCTTTGATTTAGTATTTAGTATTGACACATGGATTGGTGAAATAATGTGACAAAAAGAAAAAGCCTGACATATACATTAGAAGATAAAGAATGTACAGACACAACAACATAGAGCAGTTATGATGCAATGACACGATAAGAGTCTGAGAGCGTCAGATTAGATTATAATAAGCTCCCCATTTATGCACCTCCTTTGATTTAGTATTTAGTTTTGATTCAATGTTGATGGTTTAATTGTATCTTGATTAGATATTAGCACATAATGATGTCATTGCATGGAGGCATTGAATGTTAAAGAATCTTTTTTTTTAAATTTTTTTTTAATTTTTTTTTTTACATTTGCACTCTTTTATCCTCCTCTGGCTCAGCACCACCTGTTTCATTTGTAGGTTTTCTCAGAGGTGCAGGTCCTTTGATTTGGTGTCTTGATTTATATGAGCCAAGGAGCAGAATAACAATTGATACGCATGAACAAGAAGAGACAGAGGCGAGAGGAGGTCTGTGGGATTCTCTGGGCGTCTAGTGTGTGTGCTCAGGTAGTGGTATATATTAAGTTATTTACAGGATGTTTATCCTTACCATAAAAAAAAAATCAGCCCTCATGTGAAAGTCATTTTATAGTGTGTTTGTGTCTCCTGTAGAATATCCCCTATACTGGTTGTGAAAAAAAGGTGAACAAATAAGCCTTATAAAACAACAATATCTGTGAACTGATTTACATTTTGATAAGCATCGGCGTACGGAAGTCAGATGTAAAGGGGTCACATACATGTTATATATCATACATGTAATGAATACGCTGCTGCTCGGAAGTCTGCGGTGTGGCTCTTCATACGCCAAAGAATGAAGGGATATTATTGTTTTTCTTTCCCGCCTAGGATTTTGACTGAAAAAAAAAAAAAAAAGGGTTGCCGTGCATCTTATCTGTCAGGGGGGATCAGGTGCATCTCCCTCTCTTTTCCTCTTCCTCTCTCCCCCCTCCTCCCCCTCCTCCTTCTCCTCCTCCTCTCTCCACTCTGATAGGTAGAGACAGCCATCATATGTGCAAGGGGAAAGTGATGGGCGGAATGGCAGCTTTAATATCGGAGCGATTGCCTGCTGATAAGGCTAACGGCTGTGGAGAGGCGTGAGCGTCAGCCCTCCCCCGCAATAAACACTTTCATTTTGTTTGGTTGGAGTGACGGATGGAGAGATGGAAGTGGTGAATAGACGACCTGAGGAGCAGGAGAGGGAGGGGGGAGATAGATGGAATGGATGTGGATGTTATTCAATATTAACAGATCAATCAGGGGGTGGTGAAATATGCATTTTGTCAACTCTATACCCCCATTTGGCCAAAGAGGCAACATTACGATCATGTGACGGCGCTTGCTGCTGTGCCGTGTTGAAATACAAAATACTTACAGCCTACAGTCGGTGATTTGTCTCCCCATGCAGAATTTATATTGCTCCTAACAATAACAACCCTGTCGTATATCAGAAAAAATGAATATATATATTCATGACTTTAAGCTCTGATGACTTCATGATAATCATTTCTGAATTGCTATTAGAATCTATGATGAGGAGTGCACAATTGCTTCAGTTTGCAGCATATGGCGGAGAAAAGCAACATTTTAATCAAATTATATCTCGCCACAAGATAATTTGTGTTGAGCGCATATGCTGCAGAGCAATTTAAAGGTCACATAAAATCAAGCTTAAATGTGTTCTTGTGTGTTTGTATTTTCATTCATTAGTGTGCGTGGCAAGGAAAGGCAATGATGTTTTGAATCGTTCTTTAGATTGATGATTGGAATGGCCTTTTCCTCTTCTTCCTTCCTCTTCAGCAAAGTTCTTGATGAGTTTTTCAAGTATTCTTCAGTTGTTGATGTTCACCTGGCTAAATGTTCTGATGCTTATAGCAGAGGCACTCAGTGCACTTCTAATATTTGATAACACAGGAGTAATTTCAAAAATGAAAAATATTCTTTGGTAGCAGGCACAGTTCCCACTGAAATCTTTCAGTGGTATTTTATGCGTTGGTAATAAATGTACTATATATAGAGCGGCCTTTTATGTGAATGGGCCTACTCTAGAAAAACACAAGAATACAAAAAGAGAAGAAATATTCTTCCAAAGGATAGTTTGCCAATTTAAAAGCAGCTGTGTGTCATCTTAGTTTGGGCTTGTCGTTTGACGTCAGCGGGGAGGGAAGCCAAACACCGTTCATCTGCACACACTGCCCACACTGCCATGATGACCAGAGCTGGATTTAAATAAGTATCCCTTAAAGTAGTGACATTTCGAGCCACCAGGCTCTTCCTCTTCCTTGAAGTCTGAGGAAGAGCCTGGTGGCTCGAAACATCACTATTTAAAGCATTAAAATCCTCAACAGGAGCTACTTTACTTGGTGTGTGGATCTATTTATGGATGTGCATGTCTTATTTATCAATCATCAAATTTAAACTTGTAATCCTTACGTTTTCAGTCCTGGTTGATTTGTAGACACCCGTTGTTACAAACAATAAGTCTGGTTGATTACAGAAACTCTCCTTTAGCAGCTATACTTTGACAAAAGAGCAACCGGTGTATTTGTTTATAATGCAGCCAAACAAACTCAAGGTATTTTATTAAATACGTGAGCTGATTTCATGCTGCACAAAGTGTAAGTACTTCTTCTCATGACAGCAGGCTGCAGTAAAGTCGGTTACTTTGCTGAGAAGTTGGAGGCGAACTCTGGCTGCTCCTTTACTCGCAAAAATTGAAAATGGTCTGCCGACAAAACATGCATGAAATGACCGTCTTTTTTTTTTGCAGATGCATTTTTGATTGTGATCAATGCTAACAAATATCAGACAAATATATTGTGTTTCCTGTGGCTACTTCACAATAAAAGCCACCCAGTCTTACAGTAGTTTGAAGGAGCAGCAGTAGGAAATGTTTGGTTTGCATTAGCAGTAACAGCTCTGACACAGTGTAATGAGAGTCAACAGTAAACCGTGAGGCTGATATCAATGAGATCAAATTAAAAACAGAAACTGGATTACATGCTGCTGCATCGCTTCCTGTGGCTCCCTCGTGTGCAGGTAGGCAATCTGAATCCAGTGAGTTAATGGCAGAAAACTACTCTATAGAGAGGTAATTACAGAATGTAAATTAATTTAATGGCTGAAAAAATGATGACCAAAAAATAGTATGATGAAAATGTTTATTTCTTTATATATTCAGCAATCACCTTCTCTTACAGAGTGGGTTTTAATCCTTTTAATTATATTGTTTTTAATTGAACACAGCCAAAGTCCAATTGTATTGTACACAAGTGACACTATGGGCCAGCTTAAGACATTATTCACTAAATAGTAATCACCCACATTAACTGCATTTGTATTGAGTAGTCCCAGGTCATCAGGCAACTCTATTTCATCTCCAATAAAACGTGTATGTAATTTCAATTGGAAGCACATGCAAATTGAGCACATTTAAATACACCTAAAGAAAGAAAAAAAAAAAAGCCTTTACTGTGCTTTTGTTGTCTGCTGAACATCAGATGATATGGCTCAATATGACTTGGAAACCGAAAAGATTAAATGAGCAGCAGGGATCAGATCTCGATATTAGAGATCAGAGTAGATAGACCCAGACAATGCCTATTAAAATGGCTGGAGGAGCCTCTCTGAAATGAGACCTGACATCTCTTTTCCACAGTCTGTCAGGAGTATTTGGTGGCTAATTTGAAGCTCACAAAATCTGTGTCTGCGAGAAAAAGAGAAAGAGAGTGAGCTCCAGTGGGAGGTTAATATAAGGGGCGACCAAAAAGAGATGCTGTAGGCTGTTATCTGTACAGTCAGTGACAGAACAAGCAATCCATTGGCTGGATTCTCACTGCAGCGCAGAATCCATCCAGTTACCGGCTAATGAGCCCGGCAAGTACATTGTATTTACATTTAAAGTGGCTGTTGTGGGACTGTCCTTTCCCTCGGGTTGATTGGAGAGTCCCCAGCTTTGATTCACAAGTAAATACTGACCTTCAGGCTTCTTTGGTTTCACCGTAAGACGGTTAATGTCATCTTGTCAGTCAAAACCGGAGCTGCAGCCGCTGTGACGTGTATGTGTGTGTTGATTCCAGGCTAATCTTTTCGTAGTTTGACTCATGATGTGCTGCGACCCCAGAGGGGTCCTCATTAGGACCAAAACGTTGTGTGACCTTTTAGCGGCTTCACCTCCCCCCACACCACCTACGCCCTCACCCAGCTGGGCCCAATTACCTCGCTCATTACCCCCCTCCTAAATAGCACCAGGACCGTGCAGGTACTGTAGCTATCTATGGAGGCTGGAGAGGCATTATGTCCGTGACTAAATACAGGGGTGGCAACATGAAATGAAAATGAGTTGCTTCCAGCTGAAGACTTTCCTCCTCTTACTGAGGGCAGAAGGTTTTCTTTTTGGCAGAAGCTATTAGCACCCAGGTATCAGTAGCCAGCAATGCTATTTATCAAACCTAAACCTGCACAGTTTTGTTGCCTAAACCTGACCACATAGTTTCACCAAGTCCTCCAAACCATACCACCATATTTGGCGTTTGCTTCTCCTGTAATACGACCCATATGAGCATTTACTGAAATAGCACCCCTAGCAGTGTGAGTAAATGTGACCCAAATGTTATACGCTTGCGGTTTTAAACATGCCGTTAACGTTGTTAAAACGGACATTGTTGCAGTTTAGGTTTAGGCAACAAAACAACTCGGTAGATTTAGAAGACAGGTTGTGGTTTGGGTTGAAATCTGTATATTTGAGACATTAATCACTTCCGTGCATCTGTGTCACGTGCCGCCGAATCTTATATGATGCGGCACGTCCCATGATGCAGAACGTGACGTACTTCTGGTTGTTAAGTTAAAGTCGCTGTTCAATTTTAGTTTCAAACGGGACATTAACCCTGGTCTCCTGGGTGAAGGTCTGTTAGTTTGATCCATCCACCACCCCCCCCCCCCCCCCCCCA
>JAOVVB010026348.1:0-15830 GCA_028570985.1 Heterobranchus longifilis | reverse complement strand
ACAGGTTTGTCCGTTCTGGGCTCCTGTAGCTGCAAGATGGCCGCCTCCATGGAGGGAGACCTGCTCCCCATGTAGATGCTCATTCTAATGTCATAAAAACACAATAATTCATATTTTGATGGGATTATATACTAATTAAAAACACTAATGAATATTATATTCCATTTTTGCCAAGTCAGGCAGCTAAATACTACACACTGGACCTTTAAATTAATTTAATAAAAGGTATTAAGTGTATTTTAATTGCAATCGAAATGCATTCTCAGTTCATTAACCTGTTTATTAACAGCTGTCTGCTTGAAATATGTCTTAATTAAGACTTTTTTTATTAAGAAAATTTGCTTCTTTCACATAGAGGTTCAACTTCTCATCAGACAATGTCAAAAAGTATATTGGCAAATCAATAAATAAAAAATATATTACATATTGACAGAGAAGAGTAGATGTGCTTCCAGCCCCTTTTCAGAGTTTTCTTTTTAAACTTTTTGTGGGAAAACCATGTTAAACAAAATATTAGTCATAGTAGAGTATTTTTACATACTTTAAAACATGGAGGAGGAGCACTTTAAGAACACAAATGCATCCCTTACATAATATAATACAGCCTAGACAGTGTGTATAGCACGACAAACCTTAAACAACTCAATTAATTCCACAACTAAAGCAAAAAGTACTAATTCTAATCCTAACTCCTCTCCTCTAGCTGAGAGAAAAGGTGCATGTTTATCAGTCTCTCATTATAGATAAAATCAAAAGTGATCAGGATACATGAAATCCAATCACAGTTGGTCACATTAGAAGCATTTAATACAAATTGCTGATGCCAGACGTGAACTTACAATCCCTCACCTCTGGATTTAGTTACCGATTGGATATCTGGGAGCCAGATCTTAACAGGGCCACGGTGTAAAACTCTGTGTGGAGGCTGCCAGTTTTCTCAGCATCAAGCTTGTTTACAGCGATTACACGAATGCCTCAAAGTTAATATGGTAATGATTTATTGATGTTAAAATGCTACTCATCACATCATTAACAGACAAACGGGGAGGCAGCAGACAGCGGCGAAACACGGAGGAGCAGCTTGACTTTCTGCCGACTCATGAGCGAGCACCGCCAGGTTCAGACCGCAGAGGACGAGGAGGGGGAGGACGATGAAACTATTCTACCAACGGAGGAGGCAACATGATTAACAGCTTCTGTATTGGCACCTTTCATCAACTAATCCAGCTTTTTAACCCTTCCATAGAATATTAAACAGGGTCAGAGCCCTAATTCACACTGGGAGCTTTCTTCTGCAGCAGTTATGGATTACTTAAAAGAATTGGCAACTGCTTATTTAATAATTTATTTTATTTAATTCACTTTCCACAGGCGTATGTTTCAGTTTGCTGCTGTATTTTTTATTTATTTTTTGTCCTTGCAACACCAAAAACAAAGAGAAAACATGCAAGAAATGCATTAAACAATGTGTTTGTCTGCTCTAATATAAGCTGCAAACATTAGCATGTCCAGCTAACTACCTATAGGAGCAGCCAAAGATTTTCTGTATTTCTAAAGGTGCACTACAGGCCAGTGATATGAAATGGTACACACTTCTCATTAAAAAGTGTAGTGAACGTCATCTGGGTGGATGAAAAGTTATATTTGCACAATTTATTTATATTTTATTTTGCTAACATTAGATATCTACACGGCTAACAGACATATTTAGCATTTAAAAAAAGAGTAATCTGTGGCGATCGCGGACATTAGTTGACGTTAGTTTAGCTCTGTTGCCAGATCTTGCGAGATTTTGTTTCCGAGGTCTCATACAAAGTTAATTTTCTCCTGATCTGTCCGTCTGAAAAATACCATTTTCATGTCAGACTGTTCAGGAGATATGTGGCTTCTTGTGAAAACTGGCTCCAATTTTTACTTTGGTGACTATGAGGCGAAAGGATCGATCATAATCTACCACTTCTCCCATTGGAGTCAATACATTCAGAACTCTTCTTGTCTCCTAAAGAGGCGGGACCGTAAATAAACACACGTGACACAGATACAGGAAATGACTCTGAGTTGAATCATCTCTGAGTCACCAGGCCTCACTTCCAAAGCTATGGAGCACATCATAAACTAACTACATTATGTGTGACATTTGTTAGGTTGGTTAGGTTTATACATGAGGAGTGAGAATAGTTAAGATTAGGGTAAGAATATCAGCATCAGCCAATCAGAGGCCTTCCCCTATCCCTCCGGACCATCCATTCTAGCATCAACCAATGAGAAGCTGCTTTTTTTTCTACCCTTTTCTGAAATCAAAAAGAAATCAAAATTTACTAAGAATTTTGAATGGTACATTTGCCACATTTCTAAACTGCATATGTGCTGTGCAGGAACAAGAAACTTGTCAGTCAGTTATTAGTGATTTTAGAAACAAAATACAACTTAAAATCAACGTATCAATACATCTCTTCTCAGCTGTATTGCGCTTATTAGATAATACCACGTGTCTTGCCAATGTGGAAATAATTCCACTGTGAAAATACAGTTGTGCGGAGTCTATTGTGCAGCCAGTGACAATGGGCTGTGTTGTGGCTGGACAATGGTGTGATGTCATCTGAGGACAAACTGAGGAGGAGGCGAAGAAATAGGGATATTGTTCAAAATTAGCTGTTTTCCACTGGGGGACTGCAGCTCGTTGACACCGAGGAGGGATAATGGGACATTTCATCCCACTTAATCTGACCAGTGTTGCGATCTTTTCACCAGCGCGGCCCAACATGAACAGCCTGACGCGGCGGCCAGTGAAGTCAGGGTTAAAGGTGCTTCCTCCGTCTCTTATAAAGTGGGAGCCTCGGGGCCTTGTCCCACAGAAAGGGGATCAGCAGGTTGACAGCAGCGAGGCTAACCAGCAGCCTTGGAATTGGCAAGTCTATGTTTGGCAAGCCACCGCTGCTGCTTAGCAATGTGAGGGGGGAAAAAATGTGTTCAAATGTGACCACATAGCCCAGAGGCCACAGGAAGAGAAACAGCCCGCAGTAACCTTCGGAGAGCCGGGACTAAATACATGGACTTGCAGCGTGAGGGATGCAGGCCTTGCTATGCACAGAGAGTCTCCGCTTTAACAAGCAGAGCAGGGGCCCTGGCATAAATGAGTTGTAGATGGGTGGAAGCCAGCAGGCATGACATTCTCTCCATTAAGAACTCATCTCTTATCCCCAGCCCAGATTGGAAATTAGGGTTTGGTGAACGGATCGGTACCTCAGTGGATTTGTGAGTTTGCACTCCATGTGTAAATGAAAAGGTTTTAATGTGAAAGTAGTAAGTTGCACATCCTCACTATGAACAAAAGAAAAGCAAAAGGAGAAATTGTTTTTTTTCTACTGCTGAAGGCCGGGAGCAAATCGCCTCAATCACAATATCAACCTGCTGGATTTGGCACATTAGCTGCTAAAATGATTTTTGATGGCACCACAGCTGTATCTCATTTTGTCAAAATTAATATCCATCCATCATAAATAACATCATAAGCTACTGATTTTTTTAAACCAAAGTCATAAAGTCACGTCTACATAATACGTTTTCACTCTCCCCCTGTTATTTTTTATTGCTTGTAATCAATCTGCTATCTATAAATTAAAAGTTATCCGAATAAAACGTGCGAGCAGAGAGCGGAATAGAATATATCAGATCATTGTCAGTGCTTTTGCAGGCAAATGTGTTGGTAGCTGGTGGAGGAGGAGAAACATCTGCTGGAGCCTGCAGGAGGCACAGCTGCACACAGCGACCTTTGTAAAACACGCAAACAAACACAAACGGAAAGTAAAGCTCCTGACAATAAGTCCAATAATAACAATAACTGAAATGCAAGATAGAAAAATTCTCTCGTGTGTCGGAAATCAACTCAGAAAACAAATGGGCGGTTTTAAAGTCGTGTGACATGCACAAAATGATGTCTTTCAGCCACACCGTATGATTGTGCTCTCTGCTGGTAATAAGTACTTAACAAAGTGACCTGCTGGGGTATTGACCTGCTAATCACGGCGCTTCAGCGGGGAACAGGCAACTATTAACCAACATCAAAAGAACAGCTGGAGGCCATGAACCCGGCCCCTTCTATTTAAATATGCATGTGTGAGTTTAGCCTTTTCCTCACATCCTGCAACTGTACCGGGTCACTCTGTTCTCATTCACTATTCGTACTTCGTAAAAGTAATGCACTATAATTTGTATATAACCTATGTAACTGTGAGGCTGCCTCTAACAGCGTGTTGACACTGAACGCAGAGCGTGGCACGATTACATACAAAGTCAATGCAAAGAAAATAGACGTAATTTCGCGGTAGTGGACGAACAAGCAAAATTCACGGCATTTGCGTATTCATACGTGTTGACATATTTCAAACTCGAGAGAGAGAAATTCGTGTGACGCTGTATTGCAAAAGCCTCTCAGCGTTGATATTCTCCTGCAGAGCACAGTCCTGATGGATCCATTCAGAAAACAAGCATTTAAAAAGTTGTCTCGTTTGTCGTCTTGCAAACAGATGTGACAAAGCTCTTGGCCAGGTCACTCAGATTTGAATCTCAATTAGTTTTTTTACCTGGTTAAATAAAGGATATTGATAAATTCAGACTTTTTACAACTTGGCATGATGATGTCGCTTTTTTGGCGATCAGTTTATTGCAATTATACCTCAAGTAGCACTGGAAGTGGCGATCATTCAATCATACTTCCTGGAGATGGTGGTGAAACTTGGTGAGCTGTGTGCTCCTCCAGATGTTATGAACCCAAACACGACAGCGTTAGTGTACAAAGTGTACAAAGTGTACAAAGTGTACAAAGGTACAAAGCAGCAATAATGGCATTTTCGGTCATGGTTGATGATAGAAAGAAACGTTGATGGTGCCTACAACGCTACACCAGTGCACCTCATGCGAGTAACGCGAATAACGCAACTAACACAAGTAACACAAATGATCCCAATATGATGCCGTGATAAAACTTGCATAAGTAACGTGACGCAAAGAATTCGCTTTGCGGCCGGTGTGAACACACCATAAAGAGCAAGTCAGGTGACGTAGTATAAAGATTGATAAAGTCGGCAAAAAGGTTGTGGTGGATGGATGGGTCAAACAAACACAGGGCATCATGTCGATGCTCAACAATTTTAAATTAAATCATTATTTTGTTATTTAGTTTATCATTCAAGTAAGTCGGTGTTTACTTGTTACTTGTGCTTTTAACTCCTAATGTAGCCTACTCTGATTGTGTCATACATAGGTCATGTCAGGGGTTAAAACGGACGTATTTCATTAATTATTTATGATTAATCGATTAATTGATCATTAAGGCGGCCGACTATCGATTAAAGAAATTGTCTAAAATTTGCATTGCTAATTTTAACCCAAACCATGATCTTTTCCTAAAAATAACCTAGTTGTTTTGTTGCTTAAACAGCTTCTGCACTGCAAGAGCTTGTGCAGGTGCACTGATTGCTCGTGTCGCTGGACATTTGTAGGATAACGCACAAAAAAGTGTCCATAACTTTTCGGAAGATATATGAACGGTTGTATGAGGATACATTGACTGGGTCCATCTCTCCTGGTAAGGTCATGTTTGATTTTAGGCCTTCACACATACTGTTATATATGAATTCTGACCAAAGCTGCTTTTAATGATGTATTTTGAAATGTTTCATGCAGGTAATTAATGTTTATCCCCCTGGCTGGATCTTTGACTATAGGCAGCACAATGTGGAGGTTTGCTCCACATCAGCACCCAAACTAATTGTCGAGGCATCCCATGGCACCTCTAAAATGTTCTCTCACCATTAATTACTGTAAATGCAATACACATATCTTTCTACCTTTTACTCAGTCCTGTTGCATGGAAACTGCTAAAACAACAGTAAAAGAAATATTGAACAACACATCACATTTGATGTTCAGTAAAGAGCTGACATGATGAAAAGTTAAAGCTTATGGTTACATTGTGATTCATCCCTGCAGGCATTCACAAAGCAGAATATTGCAACCGTCTGCATGGTTTACCCAGAAACGTTGCTGCTGCTTCTGTTTCCACAAGACAATTTAAGGAAATCTTATTAGCTCGCTGGCAGGTTTTGGTAATAATTCTTAGTATAGTTCTAATCGGCTACTGTTCACACATGACAAGATTGCCAGAGCATTTACTAATCAAACTACAAACATTGACAGAGGCTGCTGAGAGCATCCTTCATCCCTGTAGCAGTGCAGCTGTAAACCATCACAGCAGAAGTCACAGGTTCCATCACCACATGGAGTTTCTGCAGGGATGACATATTGTTGTAGGCTAACCCGAAAGTTAGCGTCACCCTGGTTCCTTCAACAAAAAGCCTATGGGATTTTTCTATTGGATTTTGAATTATTGCAGAAAATAAGCTCTGTGGCAAACAAATGTTTATGATACTTGCACATTTTGTTCAGGACGATAATCTCTCCATATGAACACCACTTTAATGATTTTAGAAGCGTAAATGCAGTCGGCAGAAGTGTAAAGTTAGACTATAAACAAAGTCCACCACAGTTGCATGACTTCACCGTCGCAAACAGTGATTTTTAATGTCCCTGACAACCTCTGTAGTCTCGTTTAGCCACTTGTTAGCAACCACCTTTATAAACCCACGTAATGGCTTCAAAATGCATTTACCAACGTATTTTTGTCATAGAACAAAAACGAAAATCTCGGAAGCTTGTGTTAACCACAGACCTTATTTCAGGCATCTAACCAAAAACACATTAAAAAGCCCATTGACTTGGAGACGAGGGAACAAGAAGGACAAAAATGCTAAAGCGTCTCTGGGTTTTAGAATTCATTCCTGCAGCACTCGACTGCTTCTGTGCCCACAGTCATGTGACCTGTGTTAGAGACCCCCTACCTCAGGGACACTCCACTTGCTTTGCCCGGGGGCCACTTTTGCAAAATGACAGGAGGCCAGGTGCCAGTTAATAAACAAACATTCAAAGTCATACAGTATATATTCTCTTTTCTGGCAGTGCTACCAGGTGGAAACACTGCACTAAAGCATGTTTTGACTCATAAGCAACCATATACAGCAATTGTTGTTGGATAAATTAAACACAGTGATTTTGGATTGATATGAGGTGGCAAAAAGAAGACAACTTCATCTGTCCATTTTTCATTGAATTGCTGGTTTCCAACCTTTCAACGTTTGCTGCCCTCACTCATCTTTGCCAAGAGGCAAATCCAGCCCAAGGATATTCGGGGATTAGCCCTTAGGCACGTTTTTGATGAACAAGCTCTATTTTGATGCTTTTTTAATGCACTCTGGCACCTTATTTACATTCAAAGTAAAAAATAAAAAAAATCCGGTGTGAATCTATTTCTTTTGATTGTGAAGTCACCCCAGGCTGCAAGTATCACTGCCCTACCTGCTCATACATTAGTAAGCCATTCTGAAAACATTGTCCGCTAAATGCCAAGATAAATGCTAAACAGCATGTTTACTCAGAACAGCAGCAAGGACTTGCTTTCTGTTATTGAAAGAAAATGTAGCTTCTACAAGACATACTCTGACCAACAAATCATATAACCCTTTCTACTCCCTCTAATTGCTCTCTGAAAAAAACTAATTTCTTTACCCATTACTTCCTCATTAAAGGTCATTCTTTGGCCAAAGTAATATTGCAAGAACACCAAGGTCTTGACCTCCTTACTACTGGTTATTAGCATGGCATTGCCAAAGTAATTAGCAAATGCGTATTAGTCTGGAATCACTCAGTTCATTTTTTATTTCGAAGGGGCATTATCCAGAATGCCTCTGGACACAATCGGATAGACCTACAGCCAATCAAAGCAACGAAGCAACGAAGCAACGAAACAACGAAGCACTGAGCTTGGCCCATTTTCAAGCAGGAAAAAATGGCAGGCAGCCTAAACAGTACACTAAACTGTGTTTCTGAAAACATTTGAGGCGGGAAAAAGCCAATATAATAGCAGAATCTTGATATTTGATCAGCACCGTTTAGTTTAATAGTTTGATCTGAGTTTCGTGAGCCTGATGGGTTGCACAGGACGGAGAATCCCAGTTAAGTTTGGAAACTATGTTCGGTAACTACACTCTACCACACCACACCACACTACACAGTTTCAAACCGGGGCACGGTTGTGATTAGTCCGCCCAGGGCCTGGTCGGCTGGAAATCTGAGAGGTGCCAGAGCCGCAGCAAATGAAACGTGAGATCGGCAGATTCGTCTGGTGCAGTCTAACTAGTTGTTTCTACAATTGGTGATCTAGAAATGTAGACTTACAATCTGGGGCTGTCATTTTCAGTCAGTCTGGATGGCAGAGTGTATTTTTAAGAGGTACAATTACAGGCCGACTACTTAACCCCTAGGAGCTATCTCGCTGAGAATTTCTGTGATAAGTGTCTAAGACCTGGGGTCTAATGAGGCCTGACTGCCCACCTGGTTCCGCTGAAGAGTCTGACTGTAAATCACAGATAAGGTTGTCTGGGTGGTTAATGTGTGAGCCACTGTAGACTTTAGACACACGCACATGCACACGCACACGCACGCACACACACACACACACACACACACACACACACACACCTGCATAAAAGAAGTAGACATAGCCTCCGAAGTGAAGCCAATGTGGAAGTGCCTTAAACCTGCATTCTTCCTAATGACCAGCAGGGGGCGACTCCACTGGCTCCAAAAAGACGTCCAGTTGTATAGAAGTCTATGAGAAAATGACCTACTTCAGCAAACATTTCCCTAATCAGTTTATCGTTTAAATTACTAGTTTCAAGTCTTCTTCGATACAGCATGATGTTCATTTTGTGAATTATGGTCACATTAAGAAGAAAATAGACGATAAAGCAGGGTATGCTTTAGGGCAGTGGTTCTCAAAGTGGGGTCTGGGGACCCCCAGGGTTCCTTGAGGGGGTTCCAGGGGCTCTCCAGTAAAAAGAGGAATCATTTATTTTCACTATAATTGTAACACAATGACAGAATGTACTGTATGACTCTTTTGGTGAAAGGTTTCATTCACTTTCTGTAATAAAACATCTAAAAAGCAAAAATCCTATCAGATGGGGGTCCATGGTCTAATTTGTGTCAGTTTAGGGGTCGATGATGTGAAAAACTTTGGGAACCACTGTGTTAGAGCAGTGATTCTCAAAGTGGGGTCCGTGAAAAGAAAAATCTATAACAGTTCATAGATTACTTTTGAATCTAACAAATATAACTGTACAAATCTGCAAATATGGTTAATACATCTCCTCCTCCACCCACCCACACCCCTCCACCCTTTTTCTCACCACTTGTACTTTGCCAATTCCGCCTGCTAAGTCATTGCTCCACCCTCCGATCTGGGGAGAGTTGTAGACAAGCACATGCTTCCTCCGACAAGTGTGAAATCACCAGCCGTTTCTTTTCACCTGACAGCGAGGAGTTTCACGGCAAGATGTAGCACGTGGGAGGATCACGCTATTCCCCCCAGTCCCCCTCCCCCCCGAACAGGTGCCCCGACCAACCAGAGGAGGCACTAGTGCAGCAACCAGGACATATGCCCCTATCCGGCTTCCCAACCGCAGTCACGGACAATTGTGGACGCCCGACCAAGCCGGAGGCAACACGGGGGCTCCAACCTGCGACCCTCGTGTTGGTAGGCAGGAAATCTACCACTGCGTTACTACTGTCGGCCATCTTGATTCTGCTGCTTCAGCCTCATACAAACTGCAGACAAAAAAAGGACTGTGGTCAGTTCACCTGAGCTCTAAATCAAACACAATGCTGCAGAGATAATATGAGATAAAATGAGATAATATGAGATGTGGTAAGAGTGTTTAGAGAGGAGGATTCTCCATTGTCACACACAGACCTCTTAATGATTTGTTAATGGGATACATTTATATTCCTTTATTTACCTTTGTATTGATAACCATTTTTATTGATAACACTGCTTGTTTTTTTAATGTATTTATTTTCTGTATATACAGAAAATCATCTGTAATACAGAAATAAATAAGTTTGGGCAAATAAAATTATATATTATTATATTAATTCCACTATTTCTTTACTTTCCTAGTTAGTTTCCACCTTTATTTTTTTTTTATTCATTTGAAATGTATTTATTTTCTGTATGTACATAAAATTGTCTTTTCAATCATCATCTGTAATACAGAAATAAATATGGTTGGAGACATAAAATTATATTATATTAATTCCACTATTTATTTACTTTCCTAGTTAATTTTCTTTTATTTATTTATTTTTTATTAATTTTTAAATGTATTTATTTTCTGTATATACAGACAATCATTTGTAATACAGAAATAAATACATTTGGGCAAATAAAATGATATATTATTATATTAATTCCACTATTTCTTTACTTTCCTAGTTAATTTTTGCCTTTTTTTTTTTTTATTAATTTAAAATGTATTTATTTTGTGAATGTACAGAAAATTGTCTTTTCAATCATCATCTGTAATACAGAAATAAATAAGGTTGGAGACATAAAATTATATTATATTAATTCCACTATTTATTTACTTTCCTAGTTAATTTTCTATTTATTTATTTTTTTAATTAATTTTTTTAATGTATTTATTTTCTGTATATACAGAAAATTGTTTTTCAATGATCAACTGTAATACAATAATAAATAAGGTTGGGCAGATAAAACTGTATTATATTAATTCCACTATTTATTTAATTTCCTAGTTAAGTTTGTCTTTTATTTATTTTATTTGTATTAATCTTTCAATTGATTAATTTTCTGTAATACAGATAAATCTGTATTTCTGTAATACAGAATAAATAATCTGTAATACAGAAATAAATAAGTTTGGGCAAATAAAATTATATTAATTCCACTATTTATTTACTTTCCTACTTAATTTTCCTTTTCATTTATTTTTATTAGTTTTTAAATGTATTTATTTTCTGTATATTCAGAAAATTATTAAAATTACCTTCTTAATCATCATCTGTAATACAGGAATAATTAAGTTTGGGCAAATAAAATTAACAAAACAACTTTAAAGTCATGTTTCTCTGTTCTACACTCTGGTGAGTTAAAGGTATTTAGATCAGACTGCATGAATCTTTATACAGTCTATGAGTTAGATAGGTCTACATAACTTGTGATTGCATCCTTCTTGTGTCTACTTTCCCATTAGCATGGCTTCCTATCTGACCTCGTGTTAGCTAAGTAGCTAACTGCTATCTAAAGTTGTCATGAAGAATCAGTGGCTTGGCTTGTAGTGTCGATGTTACAATTAACTAGTTTATCAGAGGAGACAGTCAGATCAGTCTTTATTAATTTGATGTGTTAGTAACATGACAGCGGAATTAATTGCTTTTTAACGTTTTACTTACTTATTGTTTTGTTTGTAGCCGGCAACATTAGCTAGCATTAGCTAACATCGACACTGCAGGCCAAGGCAGTGAATAATGTAACTACTTTAGGTAGTAACGTTAATTTAACTACTTGCCAACTTAACTAACCGTTAGCTAAGACAAATAACCCGTCGGGTGCCTGTGGTCTTTGCTCCAACATCGTAGATGTAAAGTTTGGCGTTAGCTCCATGGATGTATAATAAAGCTTACGCTGCCGCCGCAAGCTAACTGTAGCTAGCTTGAACAGTTACGTCTGTAAAACTCCGCAACAATATCGAAACACCTGGATATACAGCGACTGGACTGGAGGTTACATACGCGATGTTGAATCAAAAACCACAGTGAATAGCTGTTCTTCCTTCGTAGTATATAGTTATTATTAAGAGTATTAGTTCTTAAAATACATACATGATTTTCAAACGCTTCTTCTTCTTCCGGTTGTATGCGCATGCGCAGTGTACGGATGCTGGGGTGCTGAGGGGGCTGCAGCACCCCTAATGGTGGGAGGCTGTAACTGCAAGGTAAAAAAGTTGCAAATCAATAAAAAACAATATTATTATTATTATTATTATTACTTTGTCAGTACAATACGGTATTTCGTCAAAAATTAAGCAAAAGCGTCACAGTATAGTATGTCATTAAAAATGCTGCAAATACATCATAGTATAGTATGTTTTAAAACATTTTGAAAAGTAAAAAATGCCAAAAACATGTCATAGTATGTTGTTAAAAATGCTCTAAAAACATAGCATAGTATTTCATGAAAAATACTGTAAAAACCTTAGTATAGTATGTCATCCAAAATGTGGAAAAATATAAAAAAAATGCAGAAAACACATCATAGTACAGTATGTTGTTAAAAATGCAGCAAAAACATCATAGTATAGAATGTCAAAAAAAAGTCCTACTATTGTATGTAGAAAAATTTGGAAAAAATGTCATACTATTATGTAAAAAAAAAAAACACGGAAAAAACTTCATACTATAGTATGTCGAAAAAAGTGGAAAAAAGCCTAGTACAGTCCGTCAAAAAAAAATTGAAAAAATGTCATAGTATAACGTGTCGAAAAATGTCATACTATTATATGTCAAAAAAGTGAAATAAACGTCATAGTATGTCGAAAAAACATCATAATATGGTATATCGAAAAAAAGTGAAAACAAGTCTAGGTGTAAACCTAGTATGTGGTTGGACCACGACTGTTGTGTGGCCAATTTGTTACAGGGATAGTCAACTTGAAGCACTTTGAATTGCCTTGTGTATGAATGGTGCTATACAAATAAATTTCCCTTTCCTTGCCTTGCCTTGCCTTGCTGTGCCTCAGCGACCAACAAACTTTCCCATTTATAGGGCTGGTCCCCAGTGTTGCTGCGGTCCAGCCAAAAACTTCATTATAGTCTAAATCACAACCATTTGTATTTCCTATAACATGTTAACAGGACAATAATACATACTTTTGTTTTGATACATTTTCATTCTGTTTGTCTTCCCTGCAGAGTTCTCTGATCTGTTGCCTGATGACATGATACCAAATAACTTCAGACACGTGGTTCCTGTCTCTGCCTCCACCGGGTTTGGTGTAGGCGATTTGAAAAGTTTCTCCTGGAATCGATTGGTGAAGATCCATCAGGACAGACTGCAGGCACTGAGGTACCATTCACACGAGCATTTGTGATGATCACGGACAACATGTCCCGCATTGCAGCAGGACCTACGATGTGTGATTACGGATGACTCATCTACCAAAATAGTTTAAAACTAGTTGAACTTTATTGGCGGGTAAACTGAGAAACAGAAAATGAATTTCTGACTAAACATGAACACTGAATTTTCATGACATTGGCAAAGGATCGGTCACGTCTAGCTGATACCCATTCCACTAAATAAGGTCTGTACCATATTGTAACACAAAACGATTAATAAAGTCAGTTTTCCAGTATACAAAAATGTTAGCATAGACAGATTTGTTGATGAAAGTTTTATTTTATATTAAATATATTACAATACTGAATGATTAAGAGGAAAAAAAAAATATGGGGATTGATTTTTGCATCATCAGTCTGTACAGCATACAGGCAAAATTAAAAAATAAAGATTAAAAAAAGGACAGCAACTGCAGTATTTAGATTTGAAACTACTGTAGTACATGTGGCGGGTTTTCAAGGTTCCTGCAGCAGAGTGCTGATGTGTCTGGCAGGATGGGACCACATGGTTGAGACTGGGTGGTACACAAATACATTCAAGTCTCTGGCCAGACAGAGACAGACAGCGCATGAGTCGTCCTGTTAGGATCTGTCTGTCCAGCCGTGTGCACAGGCAGATACAATAGATATATAAATAAACGTGACTTGCCTATCACTGCAGTCTGCGAGGTCCCATCCTTAGCGGAGAGTCCTCAGAATGTAGTACAGTGCAATGTCCAGGACACCAGGACAAATGTCTCGCTGGAACACAGTATTACGATGTTAAAAATATTACTCAGGAGCTCTGAGATAATACTCTCCGCAGCCTCGGGTAGCCCAGGAAGATAACTGGGCCACTAGACACTGACCAATACTTTAACAAGACCAGAGCAAAGAAGAAAGCTCTGGTAGAAGGCAAATCATGAAACCATACACATCTCATTTACATTATGTGTGTCCAAACCTTATATGATACAGATTAGCACATGCCAGAGGAACGACCGCTTCTATTAGCCCCGGGATGAATGTGTTTAAAAAAACTGTCTCCATTCAAACTCACATAATTACAATAATGCACTTAATTACGGTTTGAATCATTGCTGTACATAACGCTGAGAAAAAAGTGAACATTACAAAGGTACTTAATAAAAAAGATACTAGTAGCAATATTAGTCCAATACTGTGAAGATCGTATTACCTATACAGTCCTAATGCATACATGAATTACAAATGAACGAGTGCCCACACTGGAACAAAAACTTAACAGTAAAATGACAAACAGGAGGCCGGCTTAAGTCAACAATTTCTACACAAGGTAGAACAATGAGTTGTAACTGTACAATGTACTTGCTTTTGGGGGGTGATATGGGATTAGTTTCCAAAAAAAAAAAAAAAAATCCACCATAAATAGCTACACTGGCATGACATCAGCACAAAAACTCCGTTCTCAATCATTTCTATTAAACCCTGCGACTTCCTGCCATGAATTGTCCCGACTTTGCTGATAAACCCATTTAGACAACAGCAAATAGGCAATGAGGGGAAAGGGTCTTTCAGTGACATGCTCGTTTCCCGTTATGATCTCACAAATAGCCTACCAAAAAAAAAAAAAAAAAAAAACTTAATTGGATTATAGAACTGTCATGCTGTTGGTCTTCACAAGCTCAAACAGCAAGCACTGTACAGCATAGTTAATCATTTACAAGGCTAAATAATCTCGATCATCACAGCTAAATCCAAAATGCACATTTCAATTCATCGCCCAAGTCGGGTCATCAACGGCCTTGTTCACGTTATTTCTAATTCTCACATTCGTCTGAGAGACTTCTGAAGAATCAGGGGAGGAAACACATCTTAACATTATCAGTGGGAAATTTCCAAAAACCACCATGAGTGAAAAGTGGCACGTCTATAACTACACCAAACACGTCTCACTCGTTTCACTCAGGAATGGCACATAAAACTATTGAAATTGTCCTAAATAATACTCATCAACAGCCGCGTCCAACAACACTCTCAATGTGCCACAAGCAACACCTTTACCAATACTTCCTCAGTCATTACTGGATGTCTGTGTATTTCTCCCAGAGATGCATGAAAACCAGTGCTAAGATAATATAAAAACACTTTTACATTCTGCTGTGGATGGAGAAAGCTATTAGAGGTCACAGTCACACAGGAAAAAAGAGGGAGTGAAAAAAAAAAAGAGGATGAAAAATAGAAACAGACAAAAGAACGAGCGCGGGGGGGGGGGTCTCTCTTATCTACAGAGATCCGCTTCTCTCTACAACACAATACAGCAGGAAGAGACGTCTCAATCTTTTCCTCTTTCAAAATAAAAGCAAAAACATACTCTGTGTGTATTCTTACTGTACATATTTACACACGCACAAACAAACCCGAGGGGAGGTAAAAGCAGGAAGGGGTCAGGTTTGGGTCCATGTCATGGGTTATGGGCTACAACAGGTGATACAATATGGGTTACCTATAGTGGAGAGAAAGCATCTAAGCCTAAAGAATGTATAAAATCACTGCCCCCTCGCATGCTTTCCTCTCAGATCGGACCGATGTTCTTCTCGTCTTTTCAGTAGGAGGAGGTTGGGTTGTCTCATGCATACAAGTGTTGGAGTTTCTACAGTGATTCACGTGCGTCAAAATGATCCAACAAATCCAGAGATGCAGTGTGATACGATGACCTGCTCCTGGCTCCGCTGCTCCTTTTAAGAGACGAGCGCAAAACAGGGGTGGGAGGGGGG
>JAOVVB010026316.1:0-15832 GCA_028570985.1 Heterobranchus longifilis | reverse complement strand
CCCCCTGGAAAAGTGTCTCTCTCTCTCTACCTCTTTTCTCTCTCCCTCGCTCTGCAGCTGTGGTCTGCTGAGCGTCACCTCCACACAGCAAGTGCCTTTACTTTAGCAGAAGAGGGAGAAGGAAGAGGAGCTGCTGCTGCTGCTGCGAGAAAGAGAGAGAGCTCATCCCAGGAGTGTCTGAACGCACCGGAGGAGCATCTCTCTGACTTTGCAGAGAAGTGCACAGAGGCAGGCGGCGTTTGGAGTATCACAGCACACTGGTGGTGCTGGCAGAGCATGCCGAGTGGAGACAGGGGGAATCCACTGGCGCTGTTGATCCTGATGTCCCTGGCAAAAGCTGCTTGAGCAGGAGACAGAAAACAGCGCAGCAGCCAGGATCTCGCCAGGGGGGCAGCATTTTACAGCGACAACGAAGCGTGGAGACAGCTGAAACCGGCACACACACACTGGAAAACACACATGCACACAGCTGAGTGGGGAAGCTGCATTCAAAAGATTCACTATTCTTCTTCTGAAACTTACACAGATGCAAAACATTTTCTCATCCATGGATGCTGGATGCTGGAGAGGAAAACTTCTGGAGAGGAAATTCTCTTTTAAGCAGGACTTACTGCAGAGATTTTTCCACTAAGAATAACTTTATCTTTTTGGGGAGAGTTGGGAGGTTTAAACCCTCTATCTAAGCACAACACAAAATAACCTCTATTCTTAGTTGCAGGAATTGAGAGCGGTCTTTGTGACCATTAAGATGCCTCCTCCAGATTCAGTCTGAGCAGTAAGTGGATTATGACGGCAATATTTTGGGATTTCTCTTTGGCTTGAAAAAAAAGAGAAAAAAAGGAGAAATATATCCATGACTGGTGGATTTACGTCTGTCAGAGAAGGAGAGAATCCCGTGCGTTTGCTCCTCTCTTCTCCCGTGGATTACAGATGGGCTTTGTGATCTCCCGGTGCAGTCTCATGGATGATCGCTCGCTGCCAGTCATTAGGATAAAGTACAAAGAGGGACACAAGTGAGTATTCAGCTGGATTTTATCTCTCAAGGCTTAAGCTTGTGTGAAAACAAGGGTGTCGAAAGTGAATCTGGAATGAGAACACATCACAGTAGCTTTTTCCCCTCGTATTTTAATAAGAGAAAATGCAACTCGTTGATTAAAAGGCTGTGTTTGACGACTGATTTTTAGAGTTGTTAAAGGTAGACGCACATCCTGAGATTCATTCATTTGTACAATAGCTAACCTGTATGTTTACAGACCATTTGCCAATGAACATAATTTACTAAATGAGGGATACTGTCTACCCGGCAGGTGGCTCGGGCACAAGCGGAGATTGATTGAAGTGATCTCTGTGAATCCTATTAATGCATCCTGGACTCTGGCCAAGGCAGAAGCAATGGAGGGGAACACCGCTGTCTAGCAGCACTATCTGATCTGCCTCCTCACTGGACAAACTGAGCACCCTCTGCACTCCCTCTTCGACAACACTCCTCCTCCTCCTCCTCTTCTCGCCTAGGCAAGGATGGTACCTCCACCTCCCACCAACAAGCCCCACGTGTGCCTGTCCACCATCCTGATCATGAGCAGCATGGCGCTGATCGATGCCTACCTGGTGGAGCAGAACCACGGGCCGCGCAAGATCGGCATCTGCATCATGGTGATGGTGGGAGACATCTGCTTCCTCATCGTCTTGCGTTACGTGGCGGTGTGGGTGGGCGCCGAGGTGCGCACGGCTAAGCGAGGCTACGCCATGATCCTCTGGTTCCTTTACATCTTCGTGCTGGAGATCAAGGTCTACTTTGTGTATCAAAACTACAAGGCGGACAGGAAGAGCCTGGACGCTCTCGCGAGGAAGGCATTGACGTTGCTGCTGTCCATTTGCATCCCGGTGCTGTTTGTGGTGTTGGTTGCCATCGACCATATGGAGTACGTGCGCGCCTTCAAGAAGCGCGAAGAGATCCGCAATCGTCTCTTCTGGGTGGTGGTGGACTTGCTGGATATACTGGACATCCAAGCCAACCTGTGGGAGCCCCAAAAGAAGGGGCTACCTTTGTGGGCGGAAGGCCTGATGTTCTTCTACTGCTACATCTTGTTGCTCGTGCTGCCCTGCGTGTCCTTGAGCGAGATCAGCATGCAGGGCATCAACATCGTGCCCCACAAGATGCTCCTGTACCCCATCCTGAGCCTGGTGACCATCAACATCATCACCCTCTTCATCCGCGGGGGGAACATGATTCTGTACAGGGACGCAAGGGTATCCGGGATCCTGATAGGAAAGAACATCCTGGCGATCATCCTAAAGACCTGCAGCTTTGTGCAGTACCGGAGACAGTTGCAGAACGCTTCTCCCGCCTTCGGGGTGGAGCTGCAGAAGAACTCGGTGGCCCACGCTCGCCCTGTCCCCACCCCTCCTCAAGTGGTCATGCAGGACCAGACGCCCCTCCCCGAGGTGACCGCGTGTGAACACACATGACAGAACGGTGTGGTTGAATCCTGAAGATGTCAATGAATACCCTCAGGACGCTGGCAGGGCACAACTTTCCACACCCACGTGAACAATCATGTGAACACACAGGAGATGATGATCTCCGCAGATGCTTAATGGCACACGGGACACAGCAGACACTTAGCGAGGATAGAGCAGTGCTGTATCCAAAGCTGTCATGGTGCAAAATACAGTATAATTTGTGACTTTGTTAAAGCGTTTCCTCCAATGAATTCAGTTAACTGTGTATTTTTTCTAATTGTACAAAAGATTAAAAAAAAAAAAGGCAACTACATACTGCAAGATTAGAGGATATATTTTTGAATTGTGTGTGTTGCATTCTAATCATAAACCTAAGGGTCAGTGTGCTGTGGTGTGCATTTCTGTTGCTCGAATGTTCGTAGTAGTTGAGGGCTTTAACACGTCAAAGTCAGGAGGAGCAACCAACGAGGGGAATCAAAGTGAAAATAACAGTTAAAGCTTTCTCTTGAAAGAAGTGTGTTTTTTATATGTGATTCTTTGATAAAGTATTGTGTACAAGATAAAGGCTTCCTTGCTCTTTCACTGTTTTTTTTTCTTTCATGAAATCATTTAAAAGATATTGGATCAATTGATTTTATTTCATTGATTATTAAATTATAATTCAGCAACTGTCCTTTAAATTAACCTGGGTTACAAAAGAAAATAGACAATGATTTTTTTCCCGCTCTGGTTCAATCTACAATTATAGACTACTTAATTGCTAAAGTGGAGCCTTTGCAATGTCATTCATCTTGAGTGTGATCGTTTATATTCCAGGCTGCTGATTCTGAGTGAGGAAGGGAACATTTTCAGGCTGTCCTCATTCACTGTACATATACAAAGTAATGCACTGGAATTCATATATAACCCACGTATTCATTAAGACCTGTATTGAGGTTTGTTGTTGGGCAGCGACCTCTAGTGGCTGTAGTAGTTATGACGGGAGCAAAAGAGGAAGTCAGGTGGGTGATGTAGTATGATAAGAGCAAAACCGCGCAGAGGCAAAGCAACTATACATCATCGAGTTTGGACGCTGGAATTGGTTTTCATCGCTTCATTTGCGTTCAGATATTTCAACTCACGCGATGAGCGAATTCGCATGATTCGCACGTCATTGCGCCGCCCAATTCGTGTCATTTGCGCCGCCCGACTGGAACTCACGTCCAATCACGTCTTTGCATTGACTTCATGAATTCATAATTCATTCGTGCAAATTAATTTATTTGCGCCCGGTGTGTACATGCTATAAGAGTGACAAAGTCTGCGTCGGGAACCATCGATATGATGGTTGGGTCCAAAAACATCAGACTGCCAAGACTTCCATTGTTTACAGTCTGTCAGCAATTTGAGATGCGAGAATGGAGTTGGGAGTTGAGAGATGAGAGATGACGTCTCTATAAACAGATATCTGCATATGAACGCAGATAAATAATAACAAAAAGCTAATAAAAAGCTAAATCATCACCAGACAATAGCGGATGGGTTCTGAGATTGCATTAGGCCTACAGCCAATGCGTTCTCTTTGCTCTCCACAAGGACTGTTTACCTGCATGCAACCAAAGCCCGCTTAATGTGATTGGTCGGACTACAAATAGAAACCAGAGTGCTTCCGCTACCCAGATCTTGTCCCGTTGCCTACAGAATCTGTATTTATATGCATAATCTGTTTATAGAGATCACATAAAACATCACATGAAGTAGTTACATACGGAAGTACTTATTGTAACCCAAACCATGATCTTTTTTCTAACCTTAACCCAGTAGATTTGGTGCCACGTAAAGGTCATGGTCACGTACCGGTCGCTGTTTCACAGCGTTACATCATATTTAAATAGGTCATATTTCATAAGATGTCATATGAAGTTTTTTTTTAAAAGATATCATACAAACCGTTTGTATTTGACATTTTAAATACATTCTCTGTACAGTTATCAACAGTTTGATCACTGTGAAGGGTGACTGTGGTGCCGTAGCCACAGGACTGAATACACAGCCAAGGGGCAACAACACTGCAGATGGATAAATGATTCCCAAATAAGGAAACCTGTTTAATATCCTCCTCAGGCGCTCAGTGACTATCTGTGCTTGTGCTTAGTGGCAGCGGCAGATCTTTGTAAGTAAACACTGTCATTTTGTTCTTCACACAAAAGGACAAAATGGATACTTTGGTCCAGTGATGTGAATCCAAACAACAGCCAAGAAAACATCATGTCTTCTAATATGACAAATCTCGTTCTGTCTCAAGCAATCTTTTTTCTCTCCATCAACACCAGTTGAGTCAGAGCTGGACTTTTTATTTTTTGCTGTTCAGCAGAGACATTTAATACTTTCTAAAAAGAAAAATCACTGAATGATTATCAAAAGCAAAAGAAAAGCTACTGAGAAATGGAAGGAGGATTTATGGGTGGCCATTTCTAACAAAACCAGAAGGTTTGGAGGTATGATATAACCCTGTCTCCTACTAAATTACATTTCCATTCAACTAAACTGAATTCTCAATTGCATTTAGTTTTCTAAAAGTAAACGCATTATGGTCACATTTTTAAACACCTCATTAACTTGTGAATTGATACAAAACTACTTGATTAGGTTTAGGAAAAAATCATGGTTTGGATTGAAATTTGTCACATAATAAAATACAATAACTACATTTGTTAAATCATTAAATAACAACATTGATTCTTTTGTTTCGCACAAGACATGAACCACAGTCTCCTGGGTGAAAATCTGTGTTTCTTTGACCCATAAATCCACCCTGACCTCCCTACATGGACTTCCAGGGACTTTGATGAGAAACGTTTTTGTAATACGTCAAAATCAAACTAATCTAATGCAGCTTCGTTGTATGGGAACGCCATTTTTAGGAGACCAAGCTGTATATGATGCAGTGCAAAAAAGCAAATAATTACACTGGCACAGGTGCCATAGTAAAAAAAATAAATAAATAAAATACATTTTTTTTACAATAGGCTCCTTCTCTTATACTCAGGTTACTTTCCATTGCAAAATCTCAATCTCACCGGTGACTGCTTGCATAATTTAAAGCAGACTGGCGGTCCATGTTTGTTAAAACCCTGAGAGTGCAGAAGCTTCTCCAACATTTTCATCTGTGCAAGGCACAGCTACAGGAAGGTGGTAACTTTCTGTGCCTGAAACCACATTATCACATTCGGACTGCTGCAGCCAGCATTATTTGTCTTATAAAGTCACAACATCAGCAATTTAGACCCTATAATATACTATTGGATTGTATTGTTTTTAAAGAAGTGAATTCATCATTCAGCACATTTATTCTAACTCTAAAGGATGATTGTTTTCCTTTCATCGCTACAGTTAGCGTGATGAACAATGAGGAAATGTTTCTGCTGAAGTGGGCTGCATTGCAGCTTTGATTGTGTGTGGATGACAATGTAAGAATTCGGATAAAAACAACGTCATTCTAGTGTGCTCTGCATCAGTATAAAAGGTTTGCATAATTTGCACACAATACTGTTACTGCTCTTACAAAAGATGGCATTCAGTGCACACTGACTTCAGTCTTCATTCAAATTCATTCATGCAACTCCCACAAGTGTCATTGTGATAAAAGCCGAAAATGTGGAGAAGAAAACGTCTTAGACAATTGCCTTTCAAGCAGCATAACTTGGTTTGTATAGGTACATCTATCCCAGCATGCAATGCATGGAGGGCAGAGAAACACTATGGATAGGTCAGCAGTCCACTGCAGCGCTCACAAACAGACAAACACGCTCCTTTTCACTGTATTTGAGTCTCATATGACCTGCGTGACTGTGACAGGAAAACAGAGCATCTGAGGGAACACGGGGGGCACATTATGCAAACTAATGCCGAGATTCAAACCCAGAGTCCCCCGTGATGTGACAACTGAACCACTGTGACGGCCTGCAGAGCTCATTCTCATTCCTTCCAACTCTCATGCGCAGTTTAAATGTTGCACTTTACATGCATACAATGCAGGGCCGGATAATGGTCCTGTGAGGCCCCTGGACACATCTCTTGGAGGCCCCCACCCCCAGGTCAATTTAGGGGCCCATGTGTTATGCTTGGCATATGGGGGCCTAGTGGTCAGCTCACTCTTCAAACACTAAAGGGTCTGGGAGCCCTCAAATTGTAAGCACAGAGGGTCCCAGGGTCCCTAGTGGTTAGCTCACATTTTAAACACCAAGGGGCCCGGGGGCCATTCACATTATAAACTTTGCGGGGCCTGGGGGTCGGAAGTGTTGGGCCACGCGCTGCGTGCGGTTTGAAGCTCGGAGGCCCCCTCTGGCGGTCTGAAGCCCCGGGGCACTGGTCCACAATAATCCAGCCATGGTACAATTTTAAAACAGGCATAAGCAAAACAGTGCGTTTGTATTTAAAGTTCCTGGATGCTGGGTGGGCTGCCATGAGTGCGACCAGATGATGCACTACAATCACACACAAAAAACAGATGGAGAAGGGATAATGAACTTGTTCTGGCTCAATGCAAAAGCCTTTAATCGCTGTAGTATGCAGTGATGGAAGTAAAAGTAAAATACTCCACCACAAGTACAAGTCCTGCATTCAAAGCCTTACTTAAAGGAATACTTCACACTCAAAATGACCATTTGGATATCAATTACTCACCCCTTGAATTCTTGAAGAAAACGTTTTTCTTCTCCTCACATGCGTCTACGGTGAACAGGGAAACCAAGAACGGAGAAAATTCTTGATGAATTGAAGTCCGGACTCGCACGGATGAGTAGTGTGCCTGCCAGACGGCAGACTGTCTGTGCAGAAGTGTTTTAAATAGTAATGTTTCAGCTAAATGGATGTGTTTGGGAAGTACTGAGCATACGAATGAATAAATGAGATTTGGATTATACTGCATGAGTTGTGTGAGAGTTTGTAAACAGATGTTTTGATATAGTTTCACTGTTGTTAAATGCTGCCCCATATTACTTCAAAGCATCAAGACTTTTTGGGGATTTTTGGATTCTTTGTTTCACCGTGGGGGCATGCGAGAAAAAAGTTTTCTTCAAAAACAATATCTCTGTTTTTATTTATTTTCCTAAATCATCTTTTTTTAAATGTCCAATCCAGGGAATATTAGTCCAACTGGTATTGGTTTATTCATTTTAAGAATGGCTATTATCTGTATTTGCAAATTAATTGCAAGTATAAAGTTGCATAAAATGGAAATACTTAAGTAGGTCTACAGCACAATTTCCTCAAATTTGTACTTAAGTACAGCACTTGAGTAAATGTACTTAGTTACATTCCAGCACTGACAGTGTGTAGATTCTTTAGTGTTAAATCAAATATAAGCAGAATATCAGTTATATACTACTATTACTACCTGATGTTGGAAAAATAATATAAATCATGATTTGTTTAATCTACATCTCCTTATCAACAAAGCACTTATTACAGTATTAACAACAACAACAACCACTAGCATCATAGTTCCCACGGGTCCTTGAAATCCTTGAAAGTTTGTGAATTTGAGAGAAAAAAATCAAGGCCGTGAAAGTTTTTGAAAATAGACATAAATAGACATCGCTCATTGAAAGTGCTTGAATTTAGTATATTTTGTGCAAGAATAGAAATTGAAGTTATTTTGATATTTACACTTGTTTTGACGGATTATGGAGGTCGGGGTGGAAGGATGGGTGCAAAAACACAAACCTTCACCCAGGAGACCGCGCTTTGTGTCCTGTGTGAAACCAAAAGTCAACATTGTTATCTATCAAATGCATATATTGTTACATAACAAACATACTTATTTTAAACCAAACCTAAACCTAACCAAGTAGTTTTGTCGAGAAAAAATGTAGTTGCAACGTCATTTTCCTGCTAGTTCTCATTATAAAAATCTCAGTGTTGTAACAGTAACAAATCTAGATCTGTGTCTCAAACTATGTTGTGTTGAGTCCTTGAATTAAATGTAATTGAGCCTAGAAAGTCCTTGAAAAGTCCTTGAATTTGATGTTGAAGAAGGCGTGGGAACCTTGTTCATATTTGCATGTTTCTATCATGTAGAAATGGTTTCAAGAACAAAATGATGATCCACTCCTCTGGAAGCCACAAGTGTCCCTTTTGGGCAGTCTCCCAATCCAATCTACCAGCACCCCCTGCCCCCCCCGCCCCACCTCACATCACCCTTCTTCTCGCACTGCCAGACCCTGAATGAATGTTGCATTCATCCAGA
The DNA here is from genome assembly GCA_028570985.1 of Heterobranchus longifilis. Classification (NCBI taxonomy): domain Eukaryota; kingdom Metazoa; phylum Chordata; class Actinopteri; order Siluriformes; family Clariidae; genus Heterobranchus; species Heterobranchus longifilis. The sequence continues at coordinate 7,140 of JAOVVB010026316.1, read as the reverse complement.
TGACCATGTTTTTTTGCTTTGCACTCTCGAATGTTAATAAACTGGGAAGGCTGTTGGATGCACCTCCACACTTACCACATTAACACTGACAAAGCGCCCTGTGCCAAGCGAGCAAGACAAACGGCTGCAGTAAATTCACAACTCGACCTTCGGCAGTCTTGGACGGCAGCGGAGCCAGGGAAACAAATGTATTTTTCATGGTAGGCATGTTAGAGCACGAGGAGAACAAACCAGTACAGAAAGTTAATGCTCATCAAGTATCGATTCTCTTGTCTGGAGGGTAACTGATATTAGATTTGAAAAGACAACTCTCTAAAAACAAATAACGGCTGGGCTTTTTTTTAGACGAAACAGAAGAAAGCGTGCGGTGCGAGTGTATTTAATGCTCCTCTGTAATGCTGGAACTTAAAGCACGGCGCATCTTTCAAACAGGAGCGGCCAGTTCACATGATAATGAATGTTTGAATCTAAGATTTAGATGCTATGCAACTTGAGCAAAAGCATAGAAAGGCCAGAAAGTTATTCTGCAGTTTCATCCAATTCCTACTAAATATACTATACGTACACAGATTTTCCAAAGACTTGCACATTAGCTCTGGGCAACATTTGACATCCTTGAACTATTTTTGCTGAGCAGTCGCAATTATCTATTGCTCAGTCAAAACACTTGTGCAACTTATCTTTTTTTTAGTGCACTCAATCACTAAATTACAGCCACTGTAATTACAAAACTGTGGCCTCACATATACTCCTTAGACACGCGTGTATGCGTTTTATGAGAGGAGTGCAGAGTAAAGGTGCCCCTGTACAACCCAGAGTAAATGATGGCATTGTACGTTTCTGTAAACCACAGATGTGTTTATGACAGATGACATTTGTATGTTTCATATGTAGCGGATATCAATGTGAGCTCATGGAAAAACAAAAATCTTTATTTACAGTCACTTTTACAGTTGCAGTTTTGTGAATTCAAACAAAACTTAAGTTTAGACAACAAAACTTGGTGGGTAAGTTTAGGAAAAACATTGTGGTTTGGGTTAAAATAAGGATGTTTGTTATGCAAATTATGTAAGTTATGTAATCAACGTAAATAACAAAAATCAACAGGTATATTGTCCCAAACTCTGGTTAAAAACACTCGGTCTTCTCCACAGTGCTGTGTCAGTGCTGGAGTAAGGTCTGGTGTGTTTTCACTCAGGCATAGGAGAAAAAAAAAACTCTTGCATGTTTGCATTTCTTTAAACCAAATCACAATCATCTTGGGCCCCCGGCTGCAGCGAAGGGACTTTGAAAACGGGAACACGAAGGGGAGGGACTTCCTCCCAACTTCTGGGTGCAGAAAGCGAGGCGTTCTGCCTGCACTGTTTATCAAGTAAGCCAGATTAGTTGGTCTCGAACTGTGGTCTGCTGCTGCCTGCTGCTTGGCAGCCGTCTTGCTCCCAAATTTCACACCAATTGGTTGGAAATTAACTTTTTTTGTCCACCTGCCACTGTGGCTGGTGGACCAGCCACTCAACAGATTACCATTGTTTTTTTTGGCTGGTGAGTGAAGCAAATCTAGCAGCCACTTGCATATTTTAACAGAATTTGGCTGGTGGTTGGTGCTGATTTCCAACCCCACCTCAGCTTATACACATGGAGGCTCACAGATCAGTGTCTGGGTGAAGCCTTACTTCCTGCGCGGACAGGAAGTCCCTCCCCTTCGTGTTCCAGTTTTGGAGAAGATTTGGATCAATAAGGCAGGCCTGCTCTGTTCTTCTGGTGAATGACTGTAAAGATCTACAAGATGTTCATGTAAATGTTCCACCAAAACAAGTTCCCTCCAACTCTATTTTGCAGAAGCACCTTCGATGTACCCGGGGTGCAGCGTCGCCCAAAACGATTGTGATTGGTTTAGTGAAAACGCACTGGATCCAGACCTTCCTCCAGAGCTGACAGAGTGCTGTGGAGACAGATCTGGCTCCACGAGACTAATATACACGTGATCTGAACTAAGTCACTTTAGAAAGCTTGATATCATACGTATGAAACGTACAAATGTTACATATCCGAGGTTTGCAGAAACCTACAATGCCCAGAATCTTATTCTGGCGACTGGGCTGCCCTGTAACAGGGAAGGTTTCACTATCTTGCTCATGCACAGCGAGGATTAACAGCTGTGAAGTGTGAACCCCACGGAGGATCAAGCCGGTGACTCGCAGCTACAGTATGATCTTTCTAATAATCAGGTCACTCTGCTGGACTGCCAGCAACTTTCGGTCGACCCATCGGGGAACCCGTGTGTCGGAGATGAGAGCCGGCAGTCGCTCAGAGCGCCGTCATGTGTTGAATCGTAAATGTGAATTATGGAGAGGTGTTTTAATATTTAAACTTGTTTCTTGAGATTTAGCATTTCAATCCGAGCAATTCTGCAAGTTTTCTGTCAGGCGTTGTTGACCTATAAAAGATTCAGATGGTTTATGATTCTCTCTGTTGCTTACAGGGCTTTTTTTCTCAGGCACTCATTTACATGCAAATGTATATTAGTCAAGCCCCTAAAGACCTAGAAGAATGTTTGCTCTGTGTCACATTGTTAAAGGAAACATTGATCACGGTCTGTGACTGGGGTTTCATTTATATTTTAAAGCATTTGTTATTCACATGGTCTTAAAAGGGAATATACGACATAACAAGACTTGTAAAGCAAATAGGTCTTTCATTTTGTTCATTTCATGTTTACCTTGGTTCTTTGTTAGGATTAATTTCACCGTGTTGTCAGTTCCACCCCGTGCAGTCGGTCAAGTTCGCTCCACAACACCTGTCACTCATTTTGATGAGCTGTCTACCTTGAAACAGCATCTACTGTAGCCCAAGGCTGAGGGAACTGCCATCAAAAACGCCCCCGCAGGCATTAATGAAACAGATGGTGAGTGCAGGTACATTTTTACGATAAACATCAATGATTTCTTACCTCTGTCCACCATTGTTGCTCTGACCTCCCTGTGCTACATGCCCACAAAGCAGCCCATGGCAGAATGACTCTCAGCCCAATATGTCCTGGATTTCATTGAAAAGCCAGATTCAGGCAAACGGATTACAGGAAGACTTCACCATCAAAATGACCATTTGTGTTGAGTGATTCCTTGAAATCTTGAAATCTTGAAAATCTTGCGCGCCTCCACAAAACGGAGAAAAGTCTTGATGCATTGAAGTAAACGACAAAACTATATGCGTTTACAAACTCACACAACTCATACATTATCCATTTATCTCATTTATCCAGTCGTATGCTCAGTGCTTTCAAAACACATACATTTTCGCTAAAACCTTACTATTTACAACACTTCCACTACTCACCTGAGAAGCTTGTGCAGATGCTCCACTCGTCAGTGCATGGGACTGTTTATGCGTAATGGTTGTAAATAGTAAGGTTTTAACGAAAATGCATGTGTTTGGGAAGTACTGAGCATAAAGCTGGTTAAATGAGACTTGGATTATACTGCACGAGTTGTGCGAGAGTTTGTAAACGGATGTTTTGATGTAGTTTTGCTGTCGTTAAACGCGGCCGCCGTTTACTTCAATGCATCAAGACTTTTCTCTGTTTTTTGATTCTTCGTTCACCCTGGAGGCATGCGAGAAAAATGTTTTCTTAAAAAATTCAAGGCAACAGTTATTGATACAAAATGGTCATTTTGAGGGTGAAATATTAATTTAATGTTAGCTGAGATAGTACTTACAGTATAGCTTGTGATGCTGTCTAGTAGCATTTCAATAATGGGTATTTATTTATTATCGCCTTCTGTTGTAGCTCTTACTTTAGTATTGGCGAGGGCCAGTGTTGGAGCGACTGTGCTATTTTTTATTCTAATGAGGCAAATGTGGCATTATAAATGTTTCCACAGCATGCTGTTGGCATGACAGTGGCTGCAGCCAGACAATTATGACTAAGCATTCATTGTTGGTTGGGGGAGCTTCTCAGCTGGGTCCTGAAAGATTAACCGGAGCCTCACGCAGGAGGTCCCTTACAATGAATACTGGAGCATCCTGGGTAAAAGAAGTCATACTGTGTTGTGCAATATTTGCAATTATTCGGTTTGAAATGTCTGTTAATGTGCTCAGTTAAAACTTTCTAGAAAGTTGAGCATCTGGCCAAGAAAGGCTTAAATGTTTCAGTCACGTCAGATGTCAATCACTTGTGAGTGTTTGAGTCAGCATGTTTGAGAGAAGCTCGAGCTGTTTAACATGAGAAATATCTCCATGATACAGAGAAGGCTGCGCATTGAAATACAGTACAGCTGCTGTATTCCCTCAGGACCTTATTTTTGGTTTAATATATTTATTTGCATTTGACAGGCAGTCAGCTCGCTGAAACATCTATGTCGACATGATCTGTGCAGCGCGCATGTTAATGCATGAATATTACCAGTGGCACCTCATGTCAAACATCTGAACTACTCCTTTGAGGCAGAAGGAAAACCTAATTACATGTGCTAACACACTGAATGAATCTCCATTTAATAAACATGCTGTCATTTAAAAGTGTCAGCAAATATTTTGCTGACAAATGTTTGTCATTCCAAATGCTTGCAAAAAAAAAAAGGTTGTTGATTCCATTTAGCTGCTGCAGTTTTAAGGCCCTGGTATTGTGCATGTGTACCGGGACACTTAAATAGAACAGAGCCATCGTTAATGTGATTCATGCTCAGAGTTGGTAGTAACAGCCGTGCTGTTGTTTTGAGTTGTGAGTGAACTGTATTGCCGAGCAACCTGGATCTGAGTAATAATAATTCCCACGCCTAGACTTTACTTGGGCAGGCCGACCAAAGTAAATTTAGATTTATTTTTATCCGTCCAAGAAAACGACGCCATCCGCTACAGAACTCGTGGACAATCCCCTTGCCCCTGCCGTATACATGTCCACTCTTCATCGTAGAGCTGCACGCATGGCATCGATTTCCTCTTTGCTCCGCTCACTCACTCTCTCTCTCTCACAAACACACAACGGACCCCTCTGTGAACAGCCCCTCCTCTCTGCATCAAAACATGATGATGTTCTTAACACAACGCTGTACACATGAGATCTCCCTCGTGTGTGTGCTAAAACCACAAACACGTGCAAAAGAAAATACTTGAAAAAAAGACTTGATGCGCAAAAATACACTTTGGCTCGCGTTGATTAAAATAGAAGAGGATGTGTTCCGACAGATGCACGTGAAAAACGTGGCTGAAAATTTAACGATGGCGAATTTTTATGGCGAATTTTTGAGCTGGAATGAAAATAGACCTTTTCTATGTGGATTGTGCATTGACTTTGCACTGATGTAACTATGCAGAATGCTGCTTTCTTTATGTTATTATACATTATGTAATACATTGTGTATTACATTGCCAAACAATTCAAGAATTGAATACTGAGAAAATAAAGAATACATAAAAATAAAATAAACAGCTAAATGCATATTCAGTATCAGTCAATTGCCGACCATTTAAATAAAGAACTACATAATGACACCATTTCTAAATCACCCCAAGCATCGTTTTATGCTTTATATGTCCTGTAAAAAGTTTTCATATCGGCGATACTGATAGATAGTGATATGTCTGTGACAGGCCAATATCGCTCTGGCTCTAATGCTCAGTTACATGTGCTTCTCATGCTATGACGTGTCAAAAAGTGTCGGCTCTGCTCTGCATAGCTTTTAGACAATGTCAGTTCGTAGTTTTTGCCGACACACGTAGACTTTATCGTTGAGAATCTAATGAAACCCTACAAGCTTTTCACAAAACAGCTGAAGCAAACTGGCAGCTGGTGAAGAAAGTTCACCGTTTAAAGACCCAGATATTTCTCTCGTGAGCTGGTGAAGACCAAACCAGATCTGAAAGGTCAGTGAATATTGGACTGCACGTCAACCTCCATGCCCTTAATTTCCGCTGCAATGTATGAACTATGATGAGACCATTTCTCATTTTTAAGATATCTTTGGGTTGGTAAGCCACATTAAATCATAGAAAATGAGCCAGGAATCAATAGAGGAGCACTAATTCAGACTGTTTGAGTCTGGTGCTTCTGTTCAAGCGATTATTGTTAAAAACTGGTTTCCAACGCACACCGGGAGAATCCTCCCCACCAATTAATCCACAGTTATATAGTGATTCCTCTTCCACCCAGGAGCTGGTGGTTTGTGGAGGGGATTTAAGAAAAAATGTGCAAATGAAAATGGTGTTTTGTTGAATTTTGTTAAAACCCCTGTGTGTAGAGTGTTTAAATATTTCACTCTCAAATGAATTTTAATAGCGGGTATAAATGCTGTAGTATAACGAGATAATCACAGCAAGAATTAGTTTACTGTTTGTTGTTATTCAGCATCACTGTGTTTATCGGCTTCGTCTCGGGCAGGATTCTGATGTGGAGCGTTTCGTCCTAAAGCACAAAGATGGAGAACCTCGTCCACAGCACAAACAACGAGCGACTCACTCACCGTGTTCGTACGTGAGCACACAGACAGGTGCAGATGCTCTGCAGTCCTACAGCTGCTGCTTTTTAATAATGATCAGGATAACCACATCACTCAATATACTGTCCAAAAGTGGACGGATCCAATCTGCTTTGTTGCTGTGGAGGTTTCAGTTTCAGTATCCTGCCTGTCTGCCAGGGTTTCCTTAGCATTATCCCAAATTAGCTCAACTGAAATTAACTAGCTTGTTTTGTTGTTTTACTTTGGATTTGATGGAAAATGTTTAAAAAAATAAATTTATATTTTATATTTTTGGTTCAGTGATTGCATTAACAGGATGTTGTTGGATTGTTATCTACATAAAAAAAAAAAACCTACCCCTCGGGTTGCACCTTGGCTAACAACCAGTAAAGGTGCACTGCCAACATCTGTTTGCAGGCTAGATGGCTAATTATCTCGTCATCCTTAATGTTAAACTGGTTAAACATTTACCTGTAAATGTTGAGTACAGGTGGTCCACAGGGGCGGCTGGCCAACAGAGGGCGATAGGGTGCCATCCTCCTAAGAAAAAAAAAAGATAATACATTTTATTTATTGTTATCACAATCATTAAAGAAATCTTTAGTCGACTAACACTCATGATTTTGTCGACTAATCGATTAGTTGATTTAATCGACAGATCTGTAAAACTGAGTTTCTCCACAAA
>JAOVVB010026307.1:0-30760 GCA_028570985.1 Heterobranchus longifilis | reverse complement strand
CACCTGTACACTCCACCCGTTAGGACAGACCTCCACCCCACGCCGACGCACACCCACTCCATCTCCTCCCATTCGCTCACTCACTCTTTGCCCCGAACTGCCATAGACAGCAAGAGGGGTTCAAAAACACAATCTGACTCTCGGCAAAGGTCAGATTTCTCACTCGGCATGTCTCTGGGCTTTGGGCACAAAAGCCACTGAATTCACATCTATCAACCGGGGCCGAGCTTTTGTCCTGGGGAATGGAGGACTCGGGAGTGGGCCCTTCACCAGACCAGCCCCTCCTGGAGCGCACTGTCAGGGGCAGCCAAACGTCTGGCCCGGCGGCCCTTTGACTGATGTACCCCCGCCATGTCACACGCACGGCAGCGCGCACACACACACTCACACGCATACACACTCCACCTTGCCCTCAACATTCTCCCGCATGCACCATACAATACCCTCAGACCACATCAAACGAAAATCCCCACAGCTCCTTTTGAAAAGTAATGGTTTCGGCCCCAAAGATGGCAGCTCAAGGGCCAGAGGGCTGTAATGCATGGACGACAAACCCTCCCTCCTGTGGACATGAATAGAATTCACCCTGCAAAGCCAAACCTCCCCCAATATCAAGTTTAGAGATACTGTAGTAGTTTTTGTTTTCCTTTTTATTGATATGCTATAGGAACAAAGCATCACAGCAGGTGTGTTTGCATCCACCTGTTTTTATACGCATTCACATTTTGTGTAGAAGAGTGGAAACACAGAAAATTAAATATTGCAAAAAAAAAAGTTTTTAGGCTTGGCTGATGTGGAAAAAGTTGGTGTATCGATAAAAGCAAAATGTCACAATGCAAGGGAAACAGATTTAGCGAATAAATTATGACACACACGGAGCATGTGACTTCAACGTCCACTGCAGCTTCTTCTCCGCTGAAGAGATGAAAAATAGCGGCAGATTAAAACAGTCTCCTCATCGCTCCACACAGATATGATGCAAGTTTTCCTCACATTAATACATGAAACAGAAATGTCGTATTTCCATAGTTTTCTACATAGTTTTTCACCGTTTGAAGTTCGACTGGCGCTCTTTTAATTACGTCACTAATTACATTGCGAACTTACGCCACCTACAGCTTATCTCGATGAACCGGCTCTTAATAATCACATCACGGTAGAGGATGGAAACATCATTCATTTGCATTTTCTTTTGCGGTTTTTCTCGCGATACATTTGCGATACATTTGGATGGAAACCTGGCTAGCATTGCAGCCGGAGAGATGTTTTCATATCTTATTTTCAACCACAGCAATTTAAAACCTAAATTTAAAATGGCTAGAAATGTGGCTAGAGTTTTTTTTCTTTTTTTTCGTTATTTTTTTTAACTTATAATTCAAATAGTCGATATATACTGTCTCTTATCACAGTGTGGTTGGTATTAACCACTTTTAACATTTGAAGAATTACAGCATCAGTGATCTGAGTACATTTTAGTGACTGTTATATTTTTTATATGGTATATAGCTTTATTGACAATACTTCATGCCTTTTGCACGATATTACAGTAAACTACAACGGTACTCGGAGAGTGCAGACCTCCGCCAAGGCATGCCCTATCTCACAATAACAATGTTCCGACTTCAGCGGGGCGTTCACGTGAATTCTCCAGGTCTGGAACCATTTTTTCCATTTATTCACATGAAAGCAGCTCAAATGCTCTATACCTCAATGTTAACAAAAGTGAAAAAATAATTTGTGTATCCGCACCAATACTTAATGTGATCTTCATTGGCCCATGCTACACTCTTCCACCAAGTTTCATGAAAATCGGTCTGGTAGTTTTTCCGTAATCCTGCTGACAGACAAACAAACAAACAAACAAACAAACAAACAGACGAACCAAGCTGAAAACATAACCTCCTTGGCCGAGGTAATAACAGAGATCAGGCTGCTCTCATTTCCTGTTCGTAGTATTACTAAGAAAAGTAATGCACTGTAATTCGTAGCACACGTAATTATGAGACATGCGGCCCAGGTTTAAAAGACAGAGACGCTCTGAGTGGGTGGAGGTGGTTGGCTCGATCACATGGACACTGGAGTTCGTGTGTCACGTGTATTTAAAACGGAACAATCCCCATATTTTTTAATAATCATGCCAAGTCGTTTTGTTGCCTAAACCTAACAAAGTGTTGTTGTCTAAACCTACCGAATTAGTCCTGTTTCACAACATTATTCGGGACGTTAATGACGTGTCTATCACATGACCAGGACATGTATAAATCAGAACTAGGAAGTAGAAATTTTAATGCAATTTTATTGAAATCCCAGTGTTTTTTTTTTTACTAACCATACCAAGTCATTTTGTTGCCTAAACCTAACAAAGTATTGTTGTTTCTGTTGTTGTCTAAACCTACCGAATTGTTCCTGTTTCACAATGTTAATCGCAACGTTAATGACGTGGCTATCACGTGACCGGAACATGTATTTAAAACAGGACACATGTTTGTTTATTATTATACGAACTGCTGCGTAATACTTTTCATATGATATCTTTCTAAATCTAATATCTTTATTGATTTCTAAACGTGTAACCACTGTGGTCAGGCTGTATTTAACCCAAAGTTTGCTCAGTAATTGTCCACATGGGTGTCAGACCTGACCAGGTCTCACTAATCCACCAGACAAAATATGTTTGTTTGTACAATATGTGATTGATGAAGAACAGGGCTGACATTTGACAAATGACCAACACCTTTGCAACAGAAAAAGGTCTGGCTGCCAAGTGAGGTCATTTAAAACAATTAGATTTTTTTATTTTTATCATGACTAACAAAAACTGAAGTAGTATTTACAGTACAATGTTAGATCAAGGGTGGAACCTTTTTGATAGAAAGTCTTTTAAGGACATTTCCCTTTATGAGAGTTAGGAAGGAGGAGACAAAGCTCTTTTTTCCCCATTATTAACCGAGATGAGTCATAATTTCAAAATCAACCAAAACCTGTTTTATGTACATACTTTGGACTTTGCTGACAGCACTCAGGAACTGAAGCCAGGACTGTGTATCATTGCATTTTGGTTCACAGCCATAAAGTTGTTCATTTCCTCTTTTCTATAACCAGTAAATGCTAGTTGTACACCACCTTTTATTCAAAATACAGCTGCTGTGGAAAACAGGAATATCCAGTGACCTTTCAGAAGTTTAGATCTTTTATTTTGTTATTTGGTGTCACTTTGTAAATTCCACATTCTTGACATAGAGCTGTGTTTACAGTGTATGGGCATTATGTACAAATGGTCCAGAGGCACTTTGCATGCCACTGCGGAAGAAACTGCCAGGCAAATAAGGGGTTTGTCTTATAAAGTATTCATTGTCACCTGGTAACGGCTGTCGTTTATCATTTCACCTGAAATTACAATGAAAACTGATAGCTTATCAGAGGGAGGGAAGGAGAAAGAGTGCGCTCTGAGGGAGAGAGGCACAGAAAAGTATACTACACGGCACTGAAATGGAGAGGATCTCGGTTTTGTGAGAGAAGTGAAAGAGTTATTTGCTTCGAGCTAAAGTGTTAATATCTTTTGCCAAATATTTAAAAAACTCTTGATGCTTCTGGCAAGAGACATGAAACATTCAATGATGTTCCATGACTCTCTTCCAAAATTGTCAAAACATCCTTTCACGTACTTTTCATAAAACAATAATAAAATAAAGGTGTTTAAAAAGCTACCGTTATTGATTTAAATAACTAGTCTAAAAGCCTTTAAATAATTGCGCGCGATAAAAGTATAATAGATGTTAATAAACGTGTAAGGTAAATGTAAAGTGTTGTGCTCCCTTCATTTGAATAGAGGCAGTGGAAGCTCCACCCCAAGAGAGTTGAAAGGCTAGAAGACCACAAAGATGGAAAAGGCCAGCCCACTGAGGGAGGGAGGAAAAAAACTGCTCCGGTTCCTCTGCCATAATTTCCTATCAGCCTATTCAGACAACATCACCAACAGCTTGGTCTGTGCGTGCGTGTGTGTGTATGGGGGCAAAGCAGAGAGGCAGCGCGCGAGAGGCAGAGAGAGAGAGAGAGCGACACGAGAGAGAGCAGGGAAGGGGGAGGCTCCATATTCTTTCACCTACCCCCCGTCAAACCACAGGAAGGAGGGGCCAGACCCTAAACTGCCAATCAAATCCGCTCGTGGCAGCCGGCATTATCTCAGCAACAAACTATTGACAGATTACATGTCAAGGAGTTTAGTGCATGATTGAAGGAAGCCTTTTTTTTTTTCTATCTAGTTACTTTTCCGCTTTATTTCCCCCCTCCACCAACCAACATTCGAATGACTTTCTAACAAGAGTTGAGTAATATTATGAAAGTTACATGTCTGAGAGGATTTAACTTCGACTTCCCTGAATATGGTGAGTACTCTTCTTCTTTTTCTGTCGTTGCCCTGATATGTTTTATTAGCTGACAGTTTAAGGTGTGCCTTTATCTCTGACTAAATACACAGAGAGGGGAAGTTGTTCATGATTAAACTATGTGCCAGCAGCGCGTACGTATACCCAAGTGTTGCGACACCCTTATTTATAGCTCAACAGTGCCCAAAGGTGACTGCAATATCAAATATGATTGCCCATTTCCCCAGCACACCACTCAGGACGCGGTGTTACATGCAGTACACGTGAAGAAAAGTTCACAAAGCCAGTTTCATTTTCTCTCGTATTTCTCATCTGGGACATGAGAGCAGCACAACTCCCTGTCAGGCTTTTCTTTTTCTTCCTCCGTGTTTTCCTGCTTGTTTAGTTGCTCCAGTTAATTACATGTTTTTGAATAAGCCAGTATTGGTAATGTAGAAATGCAGGTATTGGTTTTGCCCACAGAGGCACTGGCAATGCCATTAGGGTACAGTGAATGGCCTAAGGGTTTGTTGCCAAGGGGACAAAGCAAACAAACTGTTGTGTTGCTCGTGTTGTCACACATGTAAAGGGAACAGGAGCAGGCTAACACCTTTCCAGGTACTTCTAATTAGTGTGTGTATGCAGCATGTTGGTGTGTGTTACATTAAAATGTAAACAGTCTGATAAATCAAATGCATTACATGTTAGGTCAAATTATAACAAAAAAAAACGATATTTATTTAAAATATTTAATACGGCTGTTCTCAGTTATTTTTGTGCAAATGCACCTGTAGGGCTGATAATTTAAAATGTAATTTGGCCTGTAGCTGTCAGGTTAACCACAGTCATTCTGTGCGTACTTTTGGGAGGATAAACTTGTCCTGTTGTAACAGGATTACACCTTCTACTCATAAGCGTCACTCTCCTCGCCACTTTACTTGTAAGAAGGGTTTTGTGTGCGTTTAAAAATAAGTCATATTTCACGTTTCACGTGCGTTTCACATTTAGTTCTCTCTGTGTACGCGTGTGTTCTCTGTTTGCATGGTGTCTTCCCTTTATACGTGTGTGTGTGTGTGTGTGTGTGTGTGTGTATGTATGTATGTATGTGTGTGTATTAATAGCCCTTCAGTATTTCATTATTTGCACCACAGATAAATATAACTACTCAATAACTAAACTAACTTTTTGGAGACATCATGGCTTCCCCTTGACTCTGATAAATCTTATCTGCCCTATTTTTGAATCGCTTTATTTTAAACTCATGTGCATAAATATTTAGTAAAGGTGGTGGGGGTATTTTTTGAGCAGGTTGTTACTTTTAAAATGATATCAGTGTTTTAAATAACAGAAAGGATTCTCATACAAATATTTATACACAGAATTATTCTTTCTTTTTTTGGTATTTTCATATTTTTAGAAAACAAAATCTCAATTTCAAACTTCATTCAAGCAGGTTTTGCTCCAGGCTGTTCTTTTTAATACGTTTATTTGCCTGTTATGTACTCTCTCTGTTTCCTATTCGAATCCTCTTTTACAACCATTTTTTTTTTTTTTTCTTGCTGTCTAATCTTGCCGTTCAGCACTCTTGACACCACGTTATGCTTTTTTTTTTTTTTTTACTCTTTAACTTGTATGTGGCAGTGTTATTGGAAAAATAAAACCTAAAGATAATGATTCTTATTAAATAAAACTCCTGAGAGACGAGACCACTCTGACCACAGGCTTTCACAAACACAGACAGGCACGAAGGTTCGGCTATTATGTCAGGTTATTTAAGGTGTCCCGTATTATAGTTTAAAATAACAACAAACAAGTACAACTGTTATCGTGACACACCCTAATTTCAAACTTTTCGTCAGCTCGGAAAATGTTTTTCTACTCTCATATGAGTCATAATGTTGATTGCCTTCTCCCTCACTGAGTTGTCTCATTAACCCTTTGTGGCCCTCTCCATCTTTTACGGCCTTCCACAAAAACCAGGATGAAATGAGGGAGAAAAACAAGCCCAGTTCTGAAGGCCCTCAATAACCTTTTATCACAATTTAGCAATAACCTGAATCAATTTGATGTCTTAAGCAATAAAATATGCTGTTGCACTCCTATTTCTGCTGCTCCTTGGATGACAGTAAATTTACATTTTTTAATTAAACTAGCCGGAATTTTTATTAGGGGGCTGGGCTATGCTAATGGGAATGTTGTGTACAGCAGATTAACAGAGTTTTGAAATAAATTTAACAGGGAGACATTTGGAGGAAAAAAAATGCGAGTCATTGTCTTTAACCTCTTTCATGCCGATTTCTCCTGGGGGATCCTTGTATTCTAAGGAGCCTTGTCAGGGAAGAGTGCTCCTCAGCAACGAGGTGATTAGTATCGCCTTGTCAACCGAGGAAAAACACTCACATTCTCAAGATTTATTTTTTAAACACCTTGTTCAAATGATACCAAAATATATGCTTTTGGTTATCACTTACATTTGTAATTGGATATACTGACTCAATTTACACCACTCTCTTTGAGTTAGTTTAAATTAAGTGTGTGAAGAAAAATGCCTATATTTTGTTTTTATGGGTTTTTATTTTTAATGTCAAAAATAGTATTTGAATTTATATTTTAAAAACAGCACCTCACCAATGGATGCTTTCTTTTAATTTCCCTGGCTATATTAATTCATGTTCTATGTTTAAATTTATTTTTTCTGATTTTACACCTACACAGGACAACAACTATTAAATAAGTGTCAAATACAGTAGTTAATGGCAGCGTATATGTTTGTGTAGTTTTATGGTCCGCTCTCAGTATTTGATTGATGTTACACGAGGCTGTGTGTGTGTGTGTGTGTGTGTGTGTGTTGTGTGTTGTGTGTTGTGTGTGTGTGACTCCGTAATTGTGCGTATATGTGCTTATTTCATGCCCATTTCTTATTTATTGATTTCTTTGGCTCATTATTTGTCTATTTGTCTTCTGTCCATTACAGCATTATTGCTGTGATTGCCCTTTGGAATAAATCATGCAGAAGGCTGCTCAGCAGTCAACCCACATACTGTACAATGAGGGATATCTCCGATACATAATGACTAAATTGTGATGGTTTATTAGCGCAAATAAGATAATTGTTATCGGTAATTGACCAAATAGATACAACTAAATAGGTTCAAATAGCTTCACAAAGACTGGAGGCATGCTAAGATTATTTCTGTAAGCAGCAGTTTGAGTGACTTTTCAATGGGAAAACAAATGAGCTCATTTGTACTTGAAAGCCTCTCTCCAATATTACAAATTGCTGGAGTAAAAATAGCACTTATTCATGCATTTACCCCTCATCAAGAGGCAATACACTTTCACAACCTTTCCCAAACAGCAAAGTGGGAAAGTGGATGAGATGTGCTGCATATAGTGTTTTCCAATTTAAATTATTTTGCATTTTAATTTTAATAAAATGCAATCAGCCACCATATAGTAGAAACAATTAGTATGACTATCATCAGCCGCTTGTAAACAGTCGTAATATGAAATTTTGCATTGCAAATCATATTATGCACCATTACGTTCAGATCTTTGCCATTTGCTGAACACCATTACAGCATATTTTTCTCCAAACAAAACTCTCTAAAGACCAAAAGTTACTTTATCTCTAAGTGACAATTTGCATAGTAATCAACGTCAGCTAAAGGCAACAGGTTTTTACATTTTTCTGGAGAATGTGTTTTTTCCACCATTATTAATCACAAGTGAACTAAACAAGTAGCCTGCGCAGTGCGCACCTGCCCGCAGGCTCGGCAGTTCCCCGCCGATCTGACAGACACTCAACAAAGCAAGATCAAACATGGTCAACATTAATATTCTCTTTCAAAATCTCTTGTAGTCTTCAGTATATCACGTTACATAATTGTCTGTCTCTACTGTCGGCAGGTTATAAAATTGGTCATTTTTTAGGAACCCAGACAGTCATTTAGAGACAGTGGTAATATTAAGGGAGAAAAAAAAGAGAGAGATGGGGCCATGTGCAGCCATTACCGCCTAACACACCAAATCACTTTCTCCTGTGATGTTCTCCCCTCGCTGATACACTGAACGCCACCATTACACCATAACCCTCCACCACCTCACAGTGAGGACAGGTCTGACACAAGTCCCATGCAGTTGGGAAAAGACAGTCCCTCGTCTGAAAAAAAACCCCATTTCTCTGTTGTTGCCTATGAATTATTAATGTGACAGCATTCCTCATTTTTTTCTTCTTGTTTCTCTCCTTTTTGGGGCATAATTAAAATCTCAGGAGCCCTCTGACTGTGCTGGGGATTAATCTCCCATGGCACATCTCCATCTGCAGCCTGGATCATCAGCCATCCCTCTTTGCATCAGCCCCCAGCTGCGCAACTGTCTGCCCAACCCCGGGCCTCGCGCTCCGTGCGGGGGCACACTGGGGGGAAGGAGTGGGAGAAGAGAGAGAGAGAGAGCGTGACGAGGAAAACGACAGAAAGAAGGAGGTGCGTGTGTTTGACGAGGGGTGGGGCGGGGTAGATGGTTTAAGAGCAGCAATAAATCTTAATATTTCACATCAATTTTATTTTGCAGAGCTGATTTGAGCCTCATTTTCTCTCAAATGGCCTTCTCCACTGAGATCTGATTGATACTAATAGCTTCTATTGCGGTTACATTTAGGGAGGGTAAGAGTGGTTTTTATTGGTGCAGACAGTTGTTGGTGTGGCACCAAGGAAGATTGGAAATTTGGCTGTCTTTCATGTAACGTGACTCTTGAGGGTGGTTAGGCTGAGAGCTTTTGATACACGATCGCTCTCCATCTTCATTGTGGATGTCCGATACTAATGAGATGAGTAATTTCGTACGTCTCATAAACAGACACAGAATTGTGCTAAATCTGCTGGTGTGGCAGGCTTTATTTGTGGAACTATTTGTTTGACACGGGGTGTCGGATATGACGATATTAGATCGCGAACGATTACACTGTCAACACAATTTGCCTTTGCAGGGAGATCGTTAGTGCTGTGATACAGTGCACATTCTATCAGTTGCACTTCTATGGTTTAGTGTTTCCCCTGTATTCAAGAGGGCTGCAGCATGCTGCTAAATGATTAGCGCTGCTGTTTTATGAAAATCTCCCCCCAAACGCAATAAACTCGCTATATCTCTACTTTAAGCAGCCGTGGTCGCAGACAAGTGAGGATTATAGATCGAACACCCCCGCACATTGCCATCGTTTACCAGTCTGTTTTTGGTTATTGGTCTTTTCAGTTGGCAGCAGCGAAGGCTCCGCTGCTGGTCTCGCTGTGGAGCCTCTACACACACACACACAGGCAGTGCTGGGAGGGTTACTGACTGAAAACATATTCCACTACAGATTACTGAATACATGCCCTAAAATATCATTTGTAACGCATTCCATTAGGCGACTCAAATTAAGTAACATATTCTAAATACTTTGGATTACTTTTGGAATACTTCAAAATGGCCTTGCTGAGTCCCTTATATTTCCAAAAACACATTCCTGACAGTGTTCTGGCTGTGCGTCGCCGCTCACATTGTTGTGTGGCAGCTGCACAAATTGTTACATTTAAAAAATATATATATGTGGAATGCCTTGTATGAATGTTAGAGCAAATATAACAAAAACAAACTAGGAGGGCACTCAGAGAGCACAGACCCTCAAGGCCGTGCCCTATCTTACAAACACGCTCAGCAGTGAACGGCACGCTAACATGCTGATGGATCTGTGTGTTTTTGTGTGTTTTTGTGTGTTTTTGGCTGAGACCAGAGAATATTTGGCTAAAACAGATCGGTGATGCTGCTCTCATTGTTCTCTGTGAAGTTTGCTGGAAGTGACGTCGGCCTTTTAAATGCTACATTGCTTGTCAGCTCACCAGTCATAAACAGGAAGAGTTGTTCATGTGTCGATAAATATGTGTAAAAGTAACAGTGATAAGTGATACATATTCAAAGAAGCTTTAAAGTGCTCAGTTTGAGAAAATAATTTGATGTGGTGTTTTGTTACCTTGTTGGACTATATTTATTTAAATAGGGAAATTAGTTTGATTGTATTGTTCAGTAACTTGCAAAATAGTCTTAAAAACCACCAAAAAGAATCGTGATAAGATCGTGGATCATGGTCCTGTCTGAAAAAAGTTCTAGATTGACAGGTGGCCAAAATATAGCCATTTAAAATATCGGCATTTTGTCATTCTCATAAATTACGCTGCAGTGTAAATGAGGTTTTTTTGGCGTCATGATAGACACCAAAAAGCAAGTTTGATGACAGTCACATTAATATTACACGATGACAATAGGCTGAGTGTAGGTTTGCTACAGACAGAATTCTCACATGTGATCTGCAACCAAACAGCATACCTAAAATGAGCAATGCAATATGACAGCAGTCAGTCCCAGAGACCCATGGGTTTATAACTCTCCCAGGCTTTGCGTTGGAAACTGTCCCGCCATCGAAACAGCCAAGTATTTGGCCGCCTCACAGTCCAGGCGATTTAACAGGCTCTGGGTTCCAGCATGCAAGATATGGTTGATCCAATTTAGGCCATGCTCAATCAACCTAATTCTACAGGGGACACGGAGGCTGGGTACTGCAGTGTGTGCAAGAATGGATTGCTCAACAAAGCAGCTTTTAAAGGTCATGTTTTTGCTGCCTCCGTGCCTACAAGATCCTTATAGAGGGCACCGTTTGCAAACAGTGTATGTAAATTCATCACAAACCTCCAACTCAACAATGATTTATGCTGCGAACCTGAGAGGCCTCAGTTTTGGCACAAAATTGGAGTGTAAAATGCAGCGTGGCCACTCTAAGGCCCTGATTGTCGTATCTGCACTCTAAGAAGTTGAGAGGTCTCGCAAAAATTACACTGACATTACAAGTATCTGAGATGTTTTGGAGTAATCCAGCGCAACCTGCAAACTCTTGTTTCACTGTTTACTCCTGCTTCCTTTTTGTCGTAGACGCGCAGTAATTACTTGTTAACACTGTAACTTGTCACAAATATGTGCACATGTGCACGTCAACAAGGTTTTGTTACTCCTTCTCTATTTCCTCATCTTTCTCGTGGGGAGCACGGTGTCATGCTTTTGCTTCTGCCATACAAGGAGCCAATTATATTATCAGCATGGGACCCCCGCTTGACATCCCATGTCCTGATGGCATAATGAAATAAAAGAGGTTTCACACACGTGCTCCCACTGTGTCCTTGACATGCGGGAATGTCTACTTTGCAATTTCTGTAATTTGGATGAGAGGTATATTTTCAGAGATACCATGGTGTTGAACGTTCTTCACAGGGGATAGGCAACCAGGGAAACGGAGAGTGTTACAATGGGGTATTCCACATTGTGAAACCTGCTTTTGGGGTTTTCCTGAATACCATTTTTTTTTTTTTAGATATTATTTGGAATCTAAAGAATCATTGTGATGTGAGAAGAATACTAGTACTGGTGATCCCACAGCCAATTAAAAGATGGCTGCAGTTTATTACCACATGGGTCTTTTCAGAGTTTTGGTCATCAGTCCTGTTGTTAATAATAACAATGTCAGTGTTTTTTCTGGCTCAGGATGGGCCTTTGGGGGGGTGACGCACAACAGTAAGCATCCGTGTACAGTAAAGGCAATGAGGCAATAAGGGGGTGGGGGGTTACTTAATCAAGTAACAGCTAATAGGGAAGATAAACATTAAGATGCTATTTTAATAAAGTCTTAGCTACTTAGCAAATTGGGGACTTTAATTTGGGAAATTATCCAAATTGATACAGTAAAAAATGTCCTTAATTGAAATGTATCAGTTATTGTCAGGATTTTTCCCCCCTGCAACCCAAAATCAAATAATAAAGTAATTTCCCTCACAATTTAGTGGGATTTCTTAATTCATAAGGGACACATGCAACATGCTTTTTACTTCCTGTGATAATCCAAGTAATAAAAGTAAGTAATATCAAGTAATCATAAGTAATCCTCTGCCTTATTTTGAAAAGCAGACGTAGTTTCAGGTGTATCCTGAACTGTTTTTTTCTTCAGGTGCTCAGAGGCAGAATCTGCAGGTTAATGCTGTTCTTTCTAAAAACGTAAATATTTGTGATGGCTTTGATTTTTTTATTTTTGTCAGACAGTTGTCTGCATGCAACAACTGAAGTGAATAATGCACCAACTTTGAAAGATAATCAACAATGAAAAGATGAACAATCTAATAAAATAAAAACATCAGAGATGCAGTACTTGAACTATACATGATTAAGAGACACTATTTCAACCGTAAATATAGGCCTATATTTATTTATAAAAACTTGAATGAACAAAATCAATTAATCCACATCAGTCAGCCGGGCGGGGGGGTAAAGCTGAGAAATACTACCGTTAAAACCACCGGGAGAGTCCGCTCAGGTTACAGCCTGATGCTCCGCTTTCAGGTCCAGTCAAAACAAAGCAGCGGCGTGTATATATGCGCCAGCTGCATGTGTGTGTAAAAATAGCGTCTGTGGATGAGAGGAGAGATGACTGCTGGAAGTCAAAAACGTCATATTCCATCAACGTTTACAGACCAGTTTCCTGGTGCAGTGAGGGATTTCTACTGACACTCTGTACGCCCACTTCCTGTTGGATTTCCAAAAAAAAAAGTGGTTTAGATGATCTAAAAGTTTGAGGCATGTTTACAACCTGTCCGTTAATTCGTGCTTGCGCCCCGTCTGACGTAGTGTAGCGACGTCACTGTGTTCCACATAAAGCAATCACTGTAATGTAGTAATAACTACCTGTAACTACCTGCAGCTTGTGTCAGTGATCTTGGAGCGGCTAAAAGCTGACAAAAGCTGCAGGACGTGGAACTGACTTTGAAGAACCTCTGCACATTTTCAATTGTAAGAGATTTAAAAACAAGTTTCTCACAGAATGCATTAGCATAGTTGTACTAAAGGCTGTTGAATTTGATATGGAGTTTAATGGAAATTGTAGGGCTGGTCAGGTAATATAATAAATACAGTTATTGTTTATCATTTATCAAACAAAGCTGCCAAACATTCCAGCTTGTCCAATGTGAGGATTTGCTGCTTGTCTCTGTTTTATATCTGCCAATATTTTGGAGAAAATCATTTGACATTTCACAGACTAAATGATTCATCAAAAGTAGTAGTTGCAGACCTAGTTTATTTACAGACGCAGTGTTGGAATCCAGCCTGATATTTTCTCACAAAAATATATTATTTCATAAATTGAAATATAGGAAAAAGAGCCATTGTTTGAGACAACATGTGATACAGCATGGAGGAAAGGTCGACATGGAAACTGTAACAGCGATGAGGAGAATTTTACTGACTGTCGGAAGTCATCGAGTCTAACATGCAAACTTTAACAGCAGTCAGGAATGTTTGTTGTAAATGTTCAACATGCTGCAATAAAATGTGCCAAGCAGTGCTTGATGCTGGGGTTTAAAAGAGGCCCATTATAATGAGATCTCCCACCAACAAACAGATGTGGTGAACCAGCATTCTGTGAAGCTAACATCTGTAGATAATTGGATGGTGTAGCTATTGTGGAAAACATGTTGTGGGCCCCTGTTTCTCAGTGAGAAGTCATTATCAGTGTTTATGTTAATAGCTTTGCCATACCAAGGCTGCATGTCTTCTTGGACTGAAGGGGGTTTTTGGTGGACTGTTTCTGCTTTCCACTTCTTGGTCATGGGTGCACTGCTGCTCTGATTTTCAGAAGTCTTGAATATCAGAACAATATGTTGTCAGTTTCCAAAACTTAGTAGTCGCTCACTCTGTGATTTAGCACTTGTCACCGGTGGGTTAAACATTAATCTTAACGTGTGCCCGCCTCTAGGTTCAATTTTAAAGAAACTCATTTTCAACTTGTAAATTATTTGGGCATTTTCTGCCTTTGAATTTTTTTTATTTGACAGTGGTAGTGGAGAGAGACAGGAAATGTGGGGAAAGAGAGAAGGAGAATGACGTGCAGCAAATGGTCCGGGAATCAAACGTGTTGAGCCCCTGTGGTATGCACTCTAACCACCACCCCCCCCCCAACTAGTACCTTTTTGTTTGCTTGCAAAGAGAGATATTTTAGAAGAGCATTATCTGACAATTCAAGTCAGAATTTCATTAAGTATTTAGGTTTCAGGGTCACTTCTGGAGAACAGCTTGATGAAACATGGATGATTTGGTGGGATAAGGTGACCCTTTTATGTTGGATACACACAGATGCCCTGCTCCTGTTTAGTATTCTCTGAAAACTGTTGAATGATTTGAAACCTACTCTGAATGAAGATGTGCTCTCTGTGTCTCTCTGTCTGTGTGTGTGTGTGTGTGTGTGTGTGTCCCCGGCAAGGTTTGTACTTGATTGCAATTTCATCACATTTGATATTCACATTCAGTCTCATGGCAAATCCAATACATCATTTACATTTCATAAAATAAGCATATCCAAGGACAAGGCATGGGATGGTAAATGTGTCATGATGGGCAATTGAAAATGTTTGTGTGCACTGAGCTTTGGATGGAGGTAATTTAATGTCTTAAGCAATGAAAATGACTTGCAGTGATGAAGGTTGCAGTAGGCTGCCATTTGTTTTTAGTTTCCTTCTCAACACAAACGGCTCCTCACTCCTCCAGTCAGTCATATCCTTATAAATAAAGTATAAAGCATGCAGACAGGTTCGGCCGCTACATTTACTGCTCGACTAAATGTTAAAATAGGCAAGATGTGATCTACTGTAAGTGATTCGAACTTGGTATGTTGACAGGTGCCTGATATGCCTCGAGCATCTCACAAACCTTGTGACCACAAGCACCCCTGGGATTTTCATGCATTACGCTTCTAGGAGTTTACAGAGAAAGAGGCGTTAAAAAACATCCAGTCGGCAGCAGTCGTGCTTTGTTGTAAGAGAAGTCAGAGGAGAACAGCAAGAGCCATTCAAGCTAAATGTAGGCCGCAAGTAAACAGCAAACAGCAGCTTAACACAACAGGTATGTTCTGCGGAGTCTTGCAGAATATACAAACCGTGGCAGAATGTTATCTTGCTGCATACTCACTGCAGGACAATTGCTATTTCAGTCATTCAGCCCAATATTGTGTGCATGTTTCGTTTTGCCCTTACCCATTAGCAGCAAGTGACCCATGTCATTAACATAATTTTCCGTCCACATGGAAAATGCTGTAGTGTTAGCAGTTGACAAAAAATTGCCAATTTAAGAACCTGCACAGCTGCGTGGATCTCAGCCATCAATTTGTGGCCATGTTTGCTGCCGTGTATTCTACATGGATGTAATGTCTTTATCCGGCCTACAAAACTCTGTCAGTGGGCACAACAATGTGAGTGAATCTTTACACAGAATACCATTTTAACCCTCCGGCGATCTCGGCCGACAGTACTGTCTTTAAGACAGCGTCCGTACAAAGTCTTGAATGTTTGGAAAATGCTTGTTTTCAGTGTCAGGAATATCCTTTAATTTGAATATACTCCTTCAAAAGTGTTTGATTTTCAACAGCTATTGTTTCATCTACACAATTACTCATGAAAACCAAAAATCTTTTCATGTTTGAAATGAAATGATCCCGTTGTCATATGTGTTTGTTGTCACCTGGCGTCTCAGCAGAGCGGAGCAGAGCGTGATTGACTGACGTGACATGAAAAGGCGCCGTCTTTCCTGTCCTTCCTTGATGTTGTGCCTGCGTGCAGGTAGCAGGCTGCGTTTTAAAGCCAGAAACTAGATGACCTAAGGCATCCATTGGTACCAACCATGTCATGCTAGCTAAATTTGTACAACATTTTGGAGAATGAAAAACTGCATCAAATTAATCTTGAAGTTCCCAGCTTTTAGATGATACCACTTCTTTGTAGCATCTACTGCTGACCTGCTATCTCCTCCTAAAGATCCCCTGCCCCCCCTCCTCCCCACAAAAAAAGACAAAAATGGGTCTGTGTGGGTCTCTGAGGGTTAAAATGAAGCTTTTCCTGATAGACATATTTCAATTTGTGCGATCCATCAAAGCAACTGGCCAGTTAAATTGAAATGGGAACAGGAGCCAGTCTACGTGAGCAGGTCTAATACTCCAGGCCCTATAGGCGGACGTTCGATTTAATGTGACGCAGTGTTAAACGAGACAAGCCTCAGACCACGTCCACAGGTGCACTTGGAAATATATGGCGGAAATGAATGGATTCATGATCATACCAAAAAATTACAAAATTATAACACTCAGTTGCACTTCAATGTCACACGTGACAAAACTCGATGACGGAGATCTGCGAAAGACGTAGCAGTTTTGCATCACTATTCATCATCAGCGCGCTGCTCATCAGCGACAGACTCATGCTCAGGTGCTAAGATGTGTTTTGGCCAGGTTTCAAGGAAAATGTTTTACCGCTTTGACATCCTTTTTATGACTTTTTGAGGAGAGGTGATATTGAGTTGGCTTGGCAGGTTCAGACACACAGCAAGATAACAAATTGATCATGAATTAATAAGGTCACTTACTAATCAGAAAGTCCTGTGCTTATGTCTGAATGTATTAGCAGGATCATTAGCGAGGGCTCCCGTCTATCGTCTGTGTTCCAGACGCACACTAACAAATACCAGAGGACAGCAGGTCAGGAGGTCAAAGGTTACGTAGGAGAAAGACCAGATACGTCCAGATATGTTGCATTGATTACATTCTTTTATTATTGTTTTTTTTTTGTTTGTGATCACATTTTTATTTTCATTTTTTTAATTAACATTAAAGCAGGTTGTTTTATTATTAACTTAAATAAATCATTCTGTGGTGTTTCTGAAGCACACATTCTCATTTATATTCTCCACATCCAGTTTTTCGATAAAGATTTGATTCAATTTTCGATTCAATTTTTTTATTTTCCCGCACTGTTGGACTATTGAGTCTTGATTGGTTAACAGAGCATTGGTTTTATTCCCTGACTGACATTTAAATGTTTAAATCCATATTTGGTATATTTGGTATTATATGGTCAAATTTTAATAATTTATTGAAATCGCCGATCCTGCTTTCGATTTCGATCATAGAAATTGAAACCTCATTTTGATCAATTTTCAATTTAGAATTTAAATTGCAACACCCCTAATATATAGAGAGATATCAGTGTAATTTAGTAAAAGTCTGCCTGTTTCCTCAGAAAGACCAGCAGACTGTTTTGAAATTGATACGAAGACATACCACTGTGTTTTCATTAACAGTTTGGAATAAATAGTGTTTTCACCCATGAAGCGCTCCCTGTTTTCTAAACAGGCAAATATAAATGTTTATCCATCTCAACATAACTGATATTGATTGAAGTAGCTGAAGAAGCGTTTTGGAGTGCTATGGCATGTAATTATCTTCTACTGTCTTATGCTGATGAGGGGAAAAAATATGCCGTGTCTAAAAAGTCTTAATCCGGGTATTAGACAAGAGGGAAGATGCAAGTCTGGGAATTAGTTTTCAAATGTTTTTATTAGAGCCCTGTGATTGAAATAACTTATTTGGCTGAGAAAGTTTTGCAAGGCTTTCTCTTTGCTTTAAAAACAAGTGATTGGGCAGTGTTTGTACTGTAACTGCATAGTGGCTGAAAATGCAGAGAGTGCAGCTTTTTTTATATAAACAGGCCTCGGTGATTGCTATCATTGGCATATCTGAGAAAATGTGGCTGTTATCTGTGGAAGCTTTTAAGCTATTGTCCAAATGCAAAATTTAATGGTCAAATGGAACTGGAAGCACTAATCCACTGATTTATTATTTTTTCACAATAAAGCCTTAACGCTGCTTTTGTGCTATCACTGTTCATCATTTTACAGTAATTTGAAGAATGTGAATGGGGCAACACAAAGTGCTTCTCCTAACAAAGAAATAAAACACTGACTAACGTAAAGTAGAGGCACGGGCTCACCATGCAGCCACTTAATTCTATTCCACTCAGTTAATTCCCTCTCTATGCAGTTTCTCCTATGTGTAAACAAATTAATGTTTGTGTGTATTTTCACCAAATTAGTATTCTTCAAAAAGTTGTTGGATGGAAAAATCTTGATTCTCCACTAAAGAGAGACTGCGGACAGAGCAGATTGAAATGTAGCTTTTCTACATGACTGGATGTATCAGGTAATGTTACGTAGCCTATAGTTTTAATTTAAGCTAGGCTATGAAGTTATGATTGTGCTAATTTATCTAATTTAGCTATCAACAATAACAGTGCCTGGTATTTACTCGTGGAGCGTTTGTGTGGAGCACAGTGAGACCTCGCAGATACACAGTGATGCTTACTGTCTGGAAATACCTTTATGCTTGTTGAGCAGGTGTATTGATAAAGTATCATAAAGTACTAACCCTCATTCACACACAGGTCTTTCACCCAGGAGACCAGGGTTTGCATCCTGTCTGAAAATAAAAGCCAATGTTGTTATTTTTAAGTATTTAGTAATTAGGTGCAACGTGACGTGCAATGTGACATCCTGCGTCACGAAGTGCCTGCATGCAATATTTGTTACAGTTGAAAAATGGGATTCCCAGAGCGTTAAAGAATTATAGCAAGGCAGTGGTTCCAGTCAACACAGGTGGAAACGCAGGCTGTTTCACTAGATAGCAGAAGTGGTGAGAAGGGGTAAAAGTAGCACAGCAAAATTAGTTCTGGAAGTTTGGCGACGTCGGGAGCACTCACACGGTGGTAGCAGATGGTCGATTGCTGCAGCTGTGAGCTAACTGCTAACACGCTTAGCCAGTAGGAAACATGGTGCTCGTCAGTCACAATAGCTCTCCAAACTTTTTTCCAATATTGTCTGTACTGGTTTGTTTACTCGCTCTGGTATTTTGTTCTCCGGACTGCGTGTCACTCAGGTCAGTAAGCAACTAGCAGCCTACCTGCTCCGGACAGCAGCTGACCCACTAACCCAGCAGTGAAGCTCTGACCCTTGACCCCCTCTCTGGACAGCACCCCGGGCCCCTCTTGAACTTGTTAACAGCCTTCCATGTCTCTGGGCTGGGCAGCGGTGATTTATTCTCTGTGTCCTCACTACAAGGAGCACCGCAGGGGTGAAAGATGATTGTCCTCCTGAGCAGGGGAATAAACTGTGGCATGATGGTGTCAGGAACCCCAGCTGGAGGCCAGAGCAGACTCCACCGCAGCCACAGAGGAGAGAGATGACCTTTAATGAAACACGGCTATACATATTGCAGCTGTCATATGGAAACCTTGTAACGCCAATTCTGGTGATTTTTATTTAGTGGTTTTCTACTTTTTTTAATTACTTGTTCCTTTATGGATAGTATGCAGATATCTCTACAATAATCTCTTACAGTAATTGTATTTACTGGCAAGGCAACTTTATTTATGAAGCACCTTTCTACCGACATAAGTCAAGGATTTTAAACATGCGAGGGAAATTCAAATAACTATATAATAACTGTAACTTAAAGCCCTGCCATTGACCCCTCAAGGCTGCAATGTCCTCACATTGTTGTCTACCGTATAGAGCTGAAGTTGTTTATTTATAATGTGCAAAACAATTACAGGGAAGCAGTCATTGGCAATGAAAATCTCAAGCCTCAGGCTCCCACTAACAGTGCTTATTAAATATGCATAAAGAAGATCATGCAAGTAAAAACAAAATGAGAATCTAAACATAAAATAGTACAAGTTAAAAATAAGGGATAAAATATAACATGAATAAAATATAAAATAAAGTAATATAAATTAGTCAGTTAATGCGTAAAGTCGAGTGCAATCGTGGATTTGGAGAATCGTGACAGCCCTACTAACAAAACGTATAAATATACAGAGGTGTAAAACAGAAAGTAAAAGTATATAAAAGGTGGTAAGTGTCAAGTGATGAGCTCAAGAGTTCAACAGTGTTGTGGCCTGATTATGCGATAGATTATGGGATATCCTGTGTACACATTTGTTATTTTGGCCTGAGGGATTCTGGGAAAAACCTATGGATGGTTTCTCTTTTGTCGGTCGCAGAAAAGCTGACATTTACACGAAAGAACATCAATACCTGGATCTGTAACAGCAAACAGAGGAAACTGAGGGAAAATAATAATAATGTCAGGCTTTATCAAGAAGACAAGAACAGATTTACAAAGTAAAAGAACAATGGCGCTATAAAAAAAAAAAAAAAAACCTTTTATAAAGATTCAAGAGTACAAGAAGTCATGAAGAGCTGCAATATATATGAAATAACAGCTTTCCAAAAGCAAGAATGATTGCAAGAATAAAGACTAGTTGAGGATGAAGAGATACAATCTTACACTGACTTTAACTAGACCTCGACAATTTTGTACCACAAGCAGTGCCATTGTGTCTCTCTGCGGTAAGCTTCAGTGTGTATTAAATCATGTCCGCCCACGCACACTACATCTACTCTCCCACGCCCACCGCCCACTGACGGATCTGTCACGGACGCTATCAATGTCGGTCCCTCCACTATGCTGGAGGAGCAGTAGTGTGTGTGTGTGTGTGTGTGTATGAGAGAGGCAATAAGCATGTATTTATCTGCGTGTGTATGTAAGAGAGGCAGAAAGAGCAATGAATCCATAGCATGAGACAATAAATCCTCTTTGCTATTTTGATTGCTTTGAATTTAATCTCATTTTCTAAATATGGGCCATTTGATGAAATTAAAAGAGTAGGGAGGGACTGAAAGGAGCATGTGTTTGCCACTAAGGTCTATCATACTTCAATGTTCTGTCACTTTTTTCTATTGAAGAGCCCCTTGGGGTGCCACAGGGTGCTGTAACACTTAGTGGCGATGAGGGGGGATGAAGTCATTATCTCCTGATGTCTCTTTTAAATGCTTCTGTCCTACTGATGCACACTCAGCCCGCACTGTCTCCCCCACTCACCCCAGCCCACCACTTCTCTTTACCTCTTCCTTATTTGACTTAATGCTGATAAATTAGCCCGCTCTTACCCATAGCATTTCTCATTCTGAGTGGCCCCGCTGGATTTACTGGTGCTTACTTCACAGTATCTTTCTCCTTTTTTTTTTTCTGGTTCTGGCAATTTTAGTGAAGGTCATTCACCGTGGAACTAACATTTAAGTTTGTAGATCCCTTTACTCTTTTTTTTTTAACACACACGCAATAGGAAATTCAGAGACATTCTGTGTGTATTTCATGTCCTGGTTTTATTTAATTTAATGTAAACTGTGTGCTGAAATGTTGAAAGGAAAAATACTGGAGCAGTTTATTGCATTTAGAGAGGAACATGAGAGCCGCTAATTTTTACCTAGGAGACTTAGGCTCTTTAAAGCATTGCCATTGATGTAAATGAACATTATTATTCTCCCAGTGGTTTTCCCGAACATTACTATAATTACCATAATTATAATACCGTAAAAAACAAATTTGCTGAACAACTGGAGCAATATCTCCACTGCTTCACTGTTTAGTGTACGCTTGCACATTTTTCTTCAGACGCACTAACTATTTTAGCAAGCCTTTCTCATTCTCATTCCCCTGGAGAGCTTTTTATATGGCTAAATAAAAAAAAATTAAAAGAGAGAAAGGGGGTGGGAAGGAGAAACAAGGAGGGAAAAAAAAGCATGAGGGAGGTGTCGAGCTTTACTGAAATAGCTGCCTGCTGTGTGTGTGTGTGTGTGTGTGTGTGACGCTGGGTATATCTGGGTCAGGCCTCCCAGCCTGGTCCAGGCATCATGTGAGATTCTCCAGGTAGTGCTCTTTAACACCAACATGGGTGAGAAAGAGATGGATTTTGAGAATATCGTGTTCTGCAGGTGTGGTGTGGCAGATAAAACACTCCCTGGTAAGGCATCTGAGCAGAGATTCATCAGCAGCACAGTGGGTCTAAAACATTCACAGACCAGCTGGTGCCTCTCTCACAGCTCCCATGCCACAGAATTACACTTGAAATCTCACCACTCGTCCCTACCTTTGCTGTGTTTTTTCTTTGACACAAACCAGCAGTGAGAAGTAATGGCAAAAGGCAGCAGCGTACACCCTTTACCCACTCCACCGAGCCATGCCCTTCTGTTACCCAGGGGCCTCTGGGGTGCAGGCCTGTTGATGTACATAGTTTAATCAAACTGGCAGGGCGGCCTGCGCTGACAGGGTGTGTTATCTGAGCACATTGCTCTCTGTGGCTGGCCGTCCCACTCTCTGCTTCCCTTAACATGGGAGTCAGTGATCAGCGCCGCAGAGAGTGACCGATGTTTCTTGTTTTCTGGTGCATCAATCCCAGCAAGCACACTACTCCTATACTGGAGCACACTCAGACTCTGATTGTGTTGCATTAAAGGTGCAGTAGGCAGAAACAAACAAAAACAAAAAACAGAATTTGAGGCTTTCATACAGTAATCTGTACGAGTGCTATTCTTTCATTTCGGCCCGATGCTGTAACTTTTCAGCGGCAGTTCAATGAGGATTACCGTCCTGTTTTCTTTGCAAACTTTTGGACCTGTAAAGCTCTTTGAGAAGACGGACTGTGATTCGGGGCTCTAGCTCATAAACATGAACTTGAATTTGCTGCAGCTGTGAGCCTGTGGCTGTGGTTAGCAGAAGGCTAAACAATTAGCAGCATTTTCTCTCCATGTCTGAGACACGCTGCCGATATTGACACTTGTTTTATGTTATTACGCGCAGTGATGCAGCCAGCGGCCATTCAGGGTCTGATAAACACAGTGCTAAATGTTTTTAATTTCACTTTTTAATTTAAGTTTAATGTTGAAGTCTAGTTTTCTCTCAGACCACTTCAATTACAAAAAGCTGAAAGGTTATTATGGATTTTTTGCTCAATGACACCAAAAATATTCTGCCTATCTGAGCTCAAACTGACTAATCACAATTACCAAGTGTGGCTTTTTCTGAGTAGCAGACCTGTCGTTGGTAATCATGACCACGTGAAATGTAAACAGTGGTTCTGTTGCAAGAAACTTTTGTGATTTTCCAAACACCTTATATTAAAATGATGTGATTCTGGCGTTATACCTCCAGCTGCTTGCTTCTTGTTTATTTAAGGATCCCCATTAGAAGCACATGCGTGTGTCTCTAGTCTTCCTGGGGTCCTGAAATTATAGAAATACAATAAAAGTACAGACAACTTAAGATATAAAAACAATCTGCAAGCTAGACAAATACACAATGGGAGAAATTAAAGATGAAATAGTAGTAATAGGATAAACAAACCTTGTGCGCTCCATCGGAAACTTTTGACGGTGTTTGCAGGTGGGCGTCTGCACAGCGGGGAGTGGAAACCATGGGAGATAGCCTGAGCCTCTTACGTGTTACACCCTCCTGGTAAAGCTCATCGCTGGCAGGTTAAAGGATGCAGCTGGCAACACCATGTGTTACGGAGGCGGCACATGTCTGCCTGTAGCTCTGCCTAGGCCAACAGCAGCGACAGCTACTGCAGTGCATCGGGGATTGGACACGCCAAAGTGGGAGAAAACTACACTCATTTAAAAAAAAGAAAACATTTTTCACCTGCAGTTTCAGTGCAGCCTTTCACACCTTGTTCACTAATTGCAGATGTCTGTGTTTGACCTTGCCTAACAAGAAATAACCTACAAAAGAAAAATATCTTCATATGTGTAAGAATACTGTCCTTTGCCTTTTGAATCAAGGAATGTGTGTGGGAATCTTTTTCTTTTAAGTTATGTAGCCTTGAGATGTGTCTGCACTTTTGAAAGTGAATATAGAAAAAAAATGCTCTTAGTCTGTTGTCAACTGGCCAGAAAGTTGGATGGGACTTGGCTCAGTGTTTGAGGATTTAGACCTACAGACAGACAGTTTCTCCTCTTACTTTTAAGAATTTGCAGCGGAGTGCACAATAAAAGGGATGCTGCTGTCCCTTACAGTCATGTAATAAACACTAATTCCATTGACATTAGTTTAACCTTTTGAACAACCTTTGTTTGAACAATAGAGCCCACAACTTGCAAGCTCTTTTCTTTTAACCTGCCTGCTTCTGCCCTGAATGCCAGGTCGGAGTTTGTGTTTGTGCCCACGTTTAGTCGTTGCACGACAGACCTCACTGCCACAAAGAGAAAAGAAAAAAAGATAATAGGTTGGAACCATAGACATTAAATTGAAACCTTATTATTAGGGATGACACAGTGAGTAAATTTTCCCACTGGTTAATATACTCGTGACAACACCGGTGTTAGCGATTGCAATTATTGCAATTATACTCTGGACGAGCTTTCGCTGCAGCCGCCGCATTCTGGCTGCGAGGTGGCTGCTGAAGTTTACAGTTTACAGATTGCCTCAATATCGTTAGCAGGTTCTCTATCAGCATTAGGGTTTAAATCCAAGATAGGGGCTCTCCTTATTCTCGTCACATGACTGCGTGCTGCGACTCTGCTGCTGTACGGAGCAGACACAGTATTTTACAAATTAGAGGTTTTTTATTTGATGAATGTGGGTGCTGATATGTGAAAATGAACTAAATGGGTTTTATTTCTGAAAAAAAAAAAAAAAAAACGATGGTGGAAGTAATGTAATCGGAGTGTAATCGGTGTGTGCCCGACCGCTGCATAACACCGGACACACACGACCACAGCAAGCCTACTTATAGGGATGCATGATTTATAATACCGATATTCACCTTGTTGACTGCAATCTGCAAATAAGATGACATTCACCGATGGCAGTGGCCGATGTTTATCTGTTGTGTTGCATCAGTTTTGTGCTAAATGTTGTGCGAAAAGATTCAAAACTCTTTTGATGCAGTTATTTATTTATTTATTTATTTTTAAAATATTTTTCTTGTGAAAGAAGGTTATATTAAAGGTTGTTTGTATGACTGAATTTGTGTTCATTCAAAAAATTATGTGTAATGAAATGTTGAATGACTTTTAATTAAAAACAACAACAACAACAAAACAACAACATTGGAATCGGCTATCAGTTAAATTGTTATTTTAAACATTGGTATCTGCCCAGAATTTCACAAGCGCTGCATCCCTACCTACTATTTCTTTTGATATAAAACAATCTTAAATGTGTTTTTGTGTCTGTATGTGCATCTGCAGCAGCCTAATTGGTATATGGGGATATTATATTTTTGTGTGGCTGCACAGAGGTGTCCCTCTTTTTGGATCACACTGGTGGCACCTCTGTACAGGAGCTTCTCATCATTTTTAGCAAACCCTTTACTGTCGTGTAGTTTTGTGGTGTCCAGACGATTAGTTCTGCAATGAGCTTTAAGTTAGTTTGACCTTGTTTCTTCCTGTTTAGACCATGAGTCACAAAGCCTGATCAATGAAACCTCATACAGAGTAGAGCACAATCATTCCAATCAAAGTCCGAGGCTGGTGGCTTGAGCACAAAGAAGAAAATCAGCTCAGCACCACCCACCATGGTCAGCCTGCCCAGATAGCCTCTGGATGCTGGTAAATGGGCATGAGCGTGCTCATCCACATCGTGAGTCAGTCTAATAGCTTTGTAAGTGAGTAGGCAGCAGTCAGGTCATCTCAGCTGGATCCCACTTCTTTGGCTCGACAATCCAGCAACCTTTTATCAATGTGTGTGTCTATGGGGACAAAACATCTGAAGGTTTTTGTTAGGGTCCACTGTAATTTTAAACGGCGCACAATGAAGGCAGGTGAGAGGTGCAGAGCAGGAATCTGAAAAAGAGGAAAACATGTATTGGTTTTTGCCTTGTTTTGTTCATCTGGTCAGCTAAATACAATGCTTTGAATAGAAGAGGTTGAATCATTCGTCAAGAGATTTTTCTCTTGCCTTGTCCACTGTTTTCAGTGACGATAAACTGGAATCAATACAAAACTCACTCATTAAATAACAAGTGCCTCCTTATTGCAATCTCCCCGTGCTCTTTTCCCTCTCTGTTTCTCTCCCAGTCCTCCTCCACTTGCCCACATGTACAGAGATGCACACATGCATGCATGCTTGCTCATCCCGGTTCTCCAGGACTAATTACTTTAAATGAAAAAAGCTCTCCTTTGGGGCACCAATTTCATCCAGTGTCTGATGAGCAGAAATTACATGTCTAATGGAATGGAATAGTTGTGCAAATTGAAGAAATGAAACACACTTTTTTTTTTTTTTTTAATCTTGGTTCTACCTTAAATTAGATTTTAATTTGGACCACACTCACACATAATGGAGTGCGGTAAGCCTTCTTTGGCACCTCTCCTAATTGCCTGTGGCTTTCTTATTTCTGCAGGTCACCTGCTGTATCCATTATCAACTCCACTGACCGCTATTTTAAGCGAGATTCCTTCTGAGGCAGGAACGTGATGTCAAGACAGCTACAGTAAGTGTCAAAGCTGAACCTTTTTTTTTTTGTCCAAGCCCATTTTTTTGAAACAGAACTTCAACTAGAAGTGTAAAAGAATCAGCCGTCACGCCCCGTTGCTCTGCCTCTGGAAGAATGACCTGCTGACCAGGCAGAGTTGCCTTGCGTAGCAGAAATATTCCCTGCCGCTGGAAAAACAACTTGCCAACCAGGCAGAATCCTCCAGCATGGTAGAAATATGGCCCCGCTTCTGGTTTACGAACCTGCCTAGAATCGCCACGCATGCCAAAAGTATCGCCCTGCTTCTTTGCGAAATGACCTGCCAGCCAGAGCGATATTGCCCTGCCTCTGGCTAAACCATCAGCCAAGCCCATCTTTGCTCTTCCCTCCTCACCGAGTAGGCAGACTGATTTTCCACATGCAGGGTGATTCTGCCTGTTCAGTGGGCGCTTTGACAAAAACAAGGCGATATTTCTCCCATGCAAATAATTCTACCTCATTGACAGGATGTTTTGCCAGAGTTGGGCTTTTAGCCTGGTCAGCAGGGTGAATATTCTGGATTGCGAGACAATTTTGCCAATTCATTTTGACTCTATTATATTAGATGACAATGATTGGTCTCATTCCCTGTTTATAGCAATAACTAGAGAAAGTAATGCACTGTAATTCCTACATATACCACGTAACTGTGAGACATGAGGCCCATGGATGGTTGCCTCGATCACACACAGGACTTTCACCCAGGAGTCCGTGTGTATCACGTGTCACATGTATTTAAAACAGAACACGGAAGGAGGGATTTTAAATCAATCCCCATGTTTTTTTACTAACTTTATCAAGTCGTTTTGTTGCCTAAACCTACCGAATTAGTCCCATTTCACGTTAATCGCGACATTGATGCCATATGTATCACGCGACATGTATTTAAAACGCAACACGGAACACATGTTATATCTAGGAACTGTTTCTGTTATACGTTCCCGTTGCGTTGTGACACGCAGCAACGTGTCACGGTGTCACCATGAGGTGGTTAAAAAGGCATTCATTATTTTAATAACTTCATATAAACCACAACATATGATACCTAAACACCTGAAATTCTTTAATCAAACACAATTACAAAACAAACAAAACTGTTGAATTCTATACAAATAGGTTGAACTCAAAGACACGGCTGTTCTTTGGTTTTCAAGATCATCTGTGACAGATAGAATACATTTTATTAGAAAAAATTTACTTTTTATCCCCAGACTGTTTTCTGTCAAGGATATCTTTATTACTCTTCAGGAACAATTTGTTGTACAGCCAGCAGTACCCACATAAACATCAGACAAACCATAAATAACAAATACAATATACATATCACATTGAGTTATTTAAAAGGCCAATGGCAGCAGGGACAAATAAGTTGTTAAATTTATTGGTCGTGCATGTTGGCAGATTGTATCTGCGGCCAGACGGAAGCAACTTGAACTCCTTGTGCAGGAGGAGGCTCCGATCAGTCCGGATTAACGGGTCCTTCTTTAAAGTCCTAACCTTGTACAGATGAGGAAGGTTTGGCCTGCAGTGTTGCTGCACACTGTGACGATACCCTGCAGTCTTTGTAGGGAAATGTAATGTCAACTATAGTCGTCAACTATTGTTTCATTTATTGTTTACTGTTTATAGCAGAAGTTCTCAATCTTTTTTTCAGCTAAGGACCCCTTACAATATAGAGAATATATTGGGGACCCCCCTATGGAGGACAGAAGCTGCCCAAAAAAATAAAAAAAAATAAAAATAATATACAGAAATGAATATGTTGGGAATATGAGGGGGGGGGGGGATGCAAAGGGAAAATAATAAATAAATAAAGACATTTAAAAATTAGTAAATACATTTAAAAACACATTTTGAATAAATAAGAAATAGAGACAAAAATAAATAAATAAATATATATTTTTTATTTATTAATTAATAATATGGAGCACAGAAGTTGCCAAATCAAAAATAATTACATTGATGTCGAGATAAATACATTAATAGCCATTAAATGTACAAAAAGAAACAAAACAAATTTATGCATTATTTAATTGATAAAATGTTGCATAAGTTAATATTTATGTTTTCATTCCCTTTATTTCCCTGTTTTCATTTTATTTATTTTTAAATATATTTATTTTTTCCTTTGCATTTCCCTCTATTTATTTCCCCATTTATTTCCGTATATATATATATTTTTTATTTTTTTTTATTTTGGCAGCTTTCGTGCTCTGGTCCCCCATCTGATAGGATTTTTGCTTTTAGATGTTTTATTACAGAAAGTGTATGAAACCCCTGACCAAAATAGTCATACATTCTGTCATTGTGTTGTGATGGAATTAATAATGAATACAAATAGATTATTCCCCTTTTTGCTGGGGACCCCCTGGAACCTCCTCAAGGGTCCCTGAGGGTCCACAGACCCCACCTTGAGAACCACTGCTGTATAGGATACCTTTGACATATTATGAATGTTCATCTTAAGTAAAACCATGACTGCAGGTTACCTACAGTCCACAGGAGGCACATGTTGGTTAACTTTTGTGACTCATACGTCTCTGGAGAAGCCGAAAACAGCTCCCCTACTGTGTAGAAATAATTGGGAGTCACATAAGATCTAACGCTTTTATTGTAAATAACCACCACCACCACCACTGGTACCACACACAAACACAAGGCCATTATATTTTACCGGGGTTATTTTTCTGCTTGCTCTTTGGGAGTGCATTAAGCTGACGAATGTTTGCTTTGCCTCCTCCATCTGAGCCCATCCCAACATATGCCCGAGTTTCAAAAACGAGCGAAAGAAAAGACAAGATGCGGCTCCTGGAGTTAAAAATGAACACTCACAGGAAGAGAGTTGGCGAGAGCTTTAGAGGCGGCTTTGAGAGGCCGAGAGACCTCGTGACCCAGAGATGACTTTATGCTGCGTGTGTCAGAGAGGCGGAGAAACACACAGGAAGGGTTGATTTGGAAAGTCTCTTCTTTGGAAAGAATTGTGCAAGACAGTCCTCCTGAACAAAATTCCCCCACACAGAAAGGCTACTGAAGATATGAGAGAATGAAATAGAAGATATAATCGAATTAAATGTGCTGACTTTGTCAAAATACTCACTCTCCAACATTAAACACATTAATCCAATTTACATGATAGTGTATGTTTCTGAAAAATGGTGAAAGCAGAGATATTAAGCTTCTTAAAAAAATAAAAAACAGCATTCATTCATTCATTCTTATCTTTATTCTGGATTGTGGCTGACCGGTCCCAGCATGCCAACTAAGATTCAATGATAAATGAAAAATGTCTTTATCTAGTCTTATTAGGATTCTGCTGCGGCCCACTACATGCTGATGTAAAACAAAAAAAAAAAACTAAAAAAAAAAAAGCTTTCATATCATACATGAGGGAATTCTGGCAGCTGTCAAGATAATCCGCTGATAATGTAAGCCAGAGAGACAAGGCCGATATGTTGAAAGAATTGCAGTAAGAATAGTTACTTATCAGCAGCCGCAGCCCCCTGTTCTCTGACTGCAGCCAAG
The DNA here is from genome assembly GCA_028570985.1 of Heterobranchus longifilis. Taxonomy (NCBI): domain Eukaryota; kingdom Metazoa; phylum Chordata; class Actinopteri; order Siluriformes; family Clariidae; genus Heterobranchus; species Heterobranchus longifilis. The sequence continues at coordinate 630 of JAOVVB010026307.1, read as the reverse complement.
ACATTCACAGCAGCACACAGCTGAGTCACTGTCCCAGTGTCCCCGTGCTCCCTCCTTTACCTCTAACAGCTTACGAAACCTGAAGTCATACAGTACCTCGTGTGTGTGTGTGTGCGTGCCAATTACAGTATGTCATGAATAACTTACAGTGTCCTCAAATATTAAGACAGTGATGTGTTTTTCATTGTGCTCTACTCCTGTGCACTGGATTTCAAAGACCTTTATTGAATGGCATGTGGTCCATTAAGGGCACTGGGGCGCCATCTGTCCTGCAATTTCACTTGTAAAATACGTATTTTAATTGAAAAATATATTGCGATAAATTATAGTATTGTCATTTTAAGACCATTTTATGCCACTGATGTAATGATAATGTAACAGCATAATAATGCAAGTGCATCATTTCAAAGAGCAATGAACTTTTCATTCTTCTGTTTACAAAAATTGCATTTAAATAACTATTAAACATTTGGCACAGGGGTATAGAGTCATTACTGCCAATCCAGCTCCTCAGTGGTTAAAACCTTTGTTAACAAACAAGTGCAAAGTAATAACATATTAGCTATAAGGGAATAATAAGAGCACTTAGTATAATGACGAGGGCGCTGCTCACACTAGTGAACGCCGAAG